>VDFB02163154.1:0-28592 GCA_007258455.2 Sequoia sempervirens
AAACATACTTAGGTATTCTAACATAACAATGTATTATGAGGCACAACTAGTTCCAATGGGGTACACGAAGTGACATGACTACACTAACCCATAACAACAATAATAAGATAACAATAATTAATCTATTACGTAAATCTATTCATTCCCATTTCATCATTTAAAATATCTATCAACTATATCCATATTAATAACATATGCACATATGACAATACATGGAATTATAAAGATATAAAGTGTTACATATTTCGATAGATACAACTCAACATAACCAACTATAACAAATGATCCTGAATAAATACATGGCCTAAATAAACATTACATCCAAATGATAGTAGCATACAATTGCCTGAAAATACATCTCAACAACCACATATACAATTTACAACAAAGTCATCCCAACACATGTGGGAGATAATACAACAACAATGAATTACATCTGAAGTATATACATCTATCAGGTACAAAGAATTACTGGATCATCAACATCTTCCAAAACCTGCAATAAAATACATCTGCAACAGAAAGGGAAACCCAACGGGGTGCGAAGCACGTTCCACCCAACCACCCCCGTGCTGAGAGTAGACAAGGAAGGGTCCCCGACCAAGCACGTCTAACAATAGCACAAGGCTAACTCCAGACAGACAACTTACATCAAAGACCACTTAGAAACTCAGCAATGACAAATCCAAGAAGCACGACAGCAAACCACTTCTGAACATAACAAGTCACATTCACAACATCAATGAAACTCAAGACACAATATCAAATACTACTTCCAAAACTAACAACGATAAAACCACCAAGAAACATAACACCAAAACTACTTCCAATAATGACCAAGGACAAATCAATAAATCACTTCTAGAGGACTTTAGTAAATCAACACAACCAGAATGTTAGAGTAGAGTGTCATCGCATGGTTTCACATGGATTATCCTGACAACCTATCACAAGGTGCCGCCTCCATCTCTACATGGATTCTCCAGACAACCAAGTTAAGGTGTCGCCTCCATCTATGGTTCTCCTGACAACCTATCTCAAGGTGCCGCTCCATAAGGTTACTCATGCGGAGTCGTTAACCTTTCGAGAAGACAAGGCAACGACCTTGCCAACCACGGCCTTCTCGGTCCCCTTTAGTCTGTGATAGCACTAGCAGGCGGACGAGGCTTCACAATTATCTTGTTAGTGTTTAATCCCCACCCGTGGTTTATTACTTAAGTTATCACTGATTAATCTAACTCTACGTGGGTTACCCTGACAGCCCCTTTGTGCGCCGGCCCCCACTAGAGCCACTCTCTCTAGACACTCTAGCACAAAAATATCCAACTCAACAGGATTGTATCAACAAGGAAAAACTAAACCAACAATGGATCAATTGCGAGGCATAACCCTCTCGCCCAAAATCGCATGTATGACATTCATAAACGATACGATCCAAGTATACATCAATATCACAACCGAAGCCAAAACATATGGACAACGTCAAAATACAAGATCGAACACAAATAACAATATCCCCACCTCTGGAAGTCCTAAACACAACTTAGACTCCTATAACTGAATAAGTTAACTCAAGGGTTTTCTACATGACCTAAACCCAACTTAAAGAATGTCAAATTAAATAAGGTGAATAAACTCGAGAGTACCCGATGTATAAACAACACCACAAAACTGCCTACAATGAACAACAAGATTCATCCAGTAAATAAATCAGCAACTTGAGAATATTCAGCTCAAATCAAAACACTTCGTTTATTTCTAACTCTCTTGATTACATTATCACATTGTAACATATAAAAACAATATGTAATTATCCACTCTCTCAACATATAAGGTCCACTTATATATATACAATTAAAACAAATATAGAAATTTATACTTACAAAATCTATCAGGAAAAATTATCTTAATTTCACACACACATATATATTTTAAATTATTAAAAATATAACATTTTTATAAAAATCATTTTATCAAAAGAAAACATATTATAAAATTTACTAAATATCATGTAGAAAATTATTATATATATATATATTAATTAATTATGTAAAATTATATTATTGACCAAATTTGAATCAAATAAAACTTAAATTACAAAATTATTTTATAAATCCAATTCAAATTAAGTCATATTCAAATAATATAAAAAAAAATCGAATTAAAACTCAATAAATAAATAAATAAATATAAATATATATTAAATAATATATAATAAATATATATTAAATAATATATATATAAATATAAAATTAAATAAAAATAAACCAAACCACACTTATCTTTAAAAAAAAATGAATTAAAAATTTAAATAAAACAAAAGGCACGATATATAGGAAGAAGCCCCCCGACATAGTAATCGTGGGCAGGGTACGTACCATCACGCTCAAGCAGAAATCTACCAGTTAAGAAGGGTATCAGACATACCACCACTTAGCCCGTGGACGACGCCGCGGCCGGCCGTCCACCCCCCATATATAAAAATTTAATATAATTTTTTTTAATTTTATTATTTTTTTTATTTTATTCATATATAAAGATACCATATTTTCGTCCTACAATAGGCACGAAAATTTAAACAATAAATAAACACGGATATAAAATAAAAGAAATAATAAATATTAAATTTCACTTTCTCGGAATACGAAAACCATATAACAATATACTTAAATGAAATTTATTTTCTACATAGCATTCTAAATTCGAAATTCATATATAAATATATATAATTTTAAGAACCAAAAAGTTATAGTTATATATATATATATATATATTTATCAAGAGATTCAAAAATAAATTTATACAAATAATTTGATTTCTCAACAGACTTACAATAATCTGTACATATGAACCCCAACCAAAAAGAATAATTTTCTCTTCAAAACAATTGTTTCCATCATCAAGTTTTTATGAGGATTTTCTAAAGATTTTTCAATAAACTCCTAAAAGATCTGCCTTGAAATCTTGACCTTCAATTTAAGATGAATTTTATTCAAAAACAAAAGATTTCACTACGAAACTATAAAATTTCAAAAAGCCTTACTAATGTTTTCAACAAAAGATACAAGGGTTTCATACGAATGAATTTTCAAATCACAAAACTTCTTTCTATAAATTTTTCAAAACATAGCCAACATATATTGTTTAAGTCACAACAAAACTAATAATAAATAACAGAAGAAAAACCTGGAGTCCTTCGCCTGGTGAAGAATCCAGCACAATAATCTTCTTTCAACCGTGGAACCCCTCTGCAGCTTCTTTTTCAAATTCCTGTCTTTAGCTCATATCTCGATCTTCGTCCTTCAACGTTCTTCTGTCTCTATCTTTCTTCCAAAACCACACTAAATTCTTACCCAGAGAAAAAAAACACCAACCAAAAACTATCTTTCTTTTTATTTTTATTTTTATTTATTTTATTTCAGATCCCAAAAACAACAGAGCAAAAACTTCTGTGTGCACAATAACTCCCTTCAAAAAATAATAAAAGAATCAATAAAATCAATAAAGCTCTTCTGCTCAAAAATCCTCTTCTCTTATTGGTCCTTTTCCAGCTTTTAAAAGCACACCTATCTATAATTTTAATTAAAATAATTTATTTAATCTAGATATTATCCTCACATGATTTTCTAATTTAATATTAATAAAAGATAATATTTAATTATTCTCAACAATATTAATTTAATTTAATTTCTTAAATTTTAATTAATTAAATACTTTTTAATCTATAATATATTTAAATTTAACACTTTACTAACTCACAATTAAATCAAGTCAGCAAAACAACTTTAATTAATTATCTTATCAACTAAGATTAATTAATTAAACACAAACCATAAATTAAATAAAAACTCAACAATTAACTACACAATGACAAGGACAAAACTTCAGTCATGACACAACGACTCACAACAAACGACGGACTTGGGACGGGGACACTTCCAAACCTACTCCCTTTTTCAACATTTTTACCCGTTGGGTTAATTTATTGCTCGCCCTGTCTGCCGAAGGGTGGAATCGAGACTTATTCCTGCAATCCTGCATCCAAATAAACGTCAAGTAGCACATGTATATATATATAATCAAAACATCCTATTGTGAGAAGGAATTGCAGTGTAGCAGGGCACTCGTGAACGAGTGATGCTACACTGTCCTCTCACCTAATCTATTCTAACAATTACAATACCAATAACGAACTAACATTTCTAACCAAATTGCTCATAAGATAACATGATACCTAACTACTGCATCATAACTAATTATTAAACAATTGCATCATAAAATAATACTGAATTAAATAACATCACCATAGGATTATCACATCGACATATAAACATTAGAGAGAAAGCATTGCATGATAAAATAATCCAAACCCTACATACAGAGTATCATAAATCATAATAATAATGTCATATCAAATGCTCATGTTCACTAAAGGAATAACACATCATCAAACTTCAAACCAACCAAATCAAACCATAATAGTATCATCATAGTATCAACGTATCAAGTGAAAGCATAGAAATTAATAAATCCAAACAGTAAGAGGAGGGGTATTACAGATCCATTCATGTGGGTAACTGTAATTTGGGGCTAACTGCATATTGAGAGGGTTCACTGGATGTCACTAGTAAGCACAGAAGTGACCGATGCCAAGTGTTATCTGGGATTGTGAAGAAGATAGCTGGCAATAAAACTAAGTTCACAAGATGTTATAGGTCAGAAGATACTTCTTCCTACGTGAACAGACTTGTCGTCGGTGGCCTATTGGTGATTAAAGTTGGAATCCACTGGGTTTGGTAGGTTCACTACTTAGGGAACCCTTTGGGATGGTGGATAGACCTGCGATGCAGTATGGGATGCACCAATTCCACTTCCCAATTGTTAGACTGTATACTTAGCCTTGCGGGGTTGAGGATGGACCCACGGTGTAGTATGGGTTGCATTGACTCCTCTTCCCATTTGTCCAATGGTGTAGAAGACCGATAGAAAGGATAGGACCACGGTGTAGTGCACAATGCATTGATATTCTTTCTATTTGGGATGCATTATGGACATGTGTTAGCCATTGTGATGTGTTATCTAGTGTGAGGTGTTAACCAACCATTGTGGATATGATGTATGTTGGAGCTCATCAGTATGTATTTGTGATGTATGTTGGAGCTCATTATTGTGTATGTATGATGTATGGTTAAAGCTTGTCATTGTGTATTTATGATATATGTTGGAGCCAATCACTAGTATAAATGTGATATGTTAATGAGACAATCATTATTGTACTTGTGATGTACGCATGAGCTAATCATCATTATGATTTGTGTATGATCCAATCATTGTTATACTAGTGATGTGTATGAGCTAGTCAGCTTGTGTAAATGGGGGTATGCTTGTGACTTGCATTGTGTATGATCTTTGGGATTATGATATGATATGCCTCTTGTGAATATTGTGAATGTTTGTACATTAATGCTTGGTAATGTTTTGTATGGACCCAACACTTGATGGAAAGATTATTATCATTATATTATAATTGAATATGTTAATAGCTTACATGTACTAAATTAATAGTTATGGGTTAAAGGTGAGATAATAGATCTCATACAAGAGCTGAGATTGAACTCCCTCTATCATTATGGGGTGAACTATGACACCTCTGATTCCCACGAGGGGATATGTAGGCAGGGTCATCATGAACCCTCAAGGCTTAGGTCATACATCTAGGAAAGACCTTAACCTTGGGACTATATCACTCTTTGGTGCAAGCATATAATTGTCAATAATGAATTGATGCCACCATGGGAATGGGGAATTATTAAAGTTAACACTATTAAGCTTATGGAAGATGATCAATAATTTAAGTTGGTAGATGTTGTGAATGCAAAGCAAAAAAAGTGTAGCTCCTAAGGGGTGGATTTTACAGTACAATTTACATAAAAAATGAATAGAGATTCATTACAACAAGTTGCTTCCATAAAGAAAAATAATCTATGTAACAAGATATACCACTTAAAATTCTATGGGACTAGTTCTCTTAACTTGACCCTATCTAAAGTTCTAAAAAAAGTATTTTTGGAAGCATTTGCAAAGAAGATAAACTACACATAACATTGGTGAGCAGGCATAAGACATTGAAACAAACTTTGTTATTGAAGAATACTCTAGGGGATCTCAATGCAGTGGAAATCATTATTTCTCTCAATTTTGAATACGCACTGTGGGACATGCTTTCAAACCTTGCATTAATCAACTTAACACCATTGCTAGCATCTTTCTTCTCTACATTGATCTTCAATTTCAGCTCTCAAACTTCACTCAATAAATATGTTGATATTTCTAAGTTTTTCTTAAGCAAGATCACCTTTATCTTTAGCATGCAGACCTTGTTATCAGCTTGAATTGTTTAATCTCAGAAATGAGAGACCAACATAGTTCTCAGACATGAGAGACCAACATATCTTCCAATTTCTTTCTTTCTCTCCCTATTTGATCCATAATCTCTCTCTATTTCTCATGTTTGTTCCTTGAGAATCATAATATCAAACCCTGCTAGCCATCCTCCATACTTTTCTCAGCTCAATTGCTAAGGAAAAAATGTTTGTCCATCCTCTTTCCGCAAAAATATCATGTAGATATTCCTAAATTTCTTGAATCCTTTCATCTTGTTCTAGACCTTCTACTTTTAAAGTGAACAACAGTCTCTTTGGAACCACTCCTACATATTCTCTAGACAATTTGGTGATCCTTTCCCAAGTGTATTTTAAGTTTTGGGCTATGTTTTCAATAGTAACTTTGTAACATTTAGCATTCCACAAGCACCTTCCATGTGACTCTGTCCCCTTGGCTACCACTGCATTTCTTACACATAATGATTTGGACTTGATTGGCAATCTAGTGAAAAACAAATTAACTTGCAAAAACTTAAGGTGCTATGAAAGAAATAGACCAAAGCAAAGGAAATGAACAAAAAACTGCAAATGATACCACAACCTAAATAGAAGCTTTACTAAAATTAAGAGTCATATACAAGAAATTAGCAATATCTAAAAACAAATTTGAAGCTTAACACTTTGAATTTTACATAAATATTGTTATTACAATTCCATTAAAACTATTTTTAGCAAGAAATGAAGACTAGAAATGAAGTTGAGAGAGTTGTTGTGACACCAAATTCATAAAAAGACAAGATTTTGGTTTTCAAATTTTTGGGCAATTTTCTAGTTTTTCATATTTTTTGATTATCAGGCTTCCTAGTGTAGTGTTTGGGGATCATTTTTTTCCAAACAGAGTTCCACACCCTTTCATCATGTTGCAAACATCTTAACTTTTTTTAATGCATTAACTGGTTTCAACTTCTTACAAATGGTGAAGGAGCTACATCCTCAGCAAGATGAGCCATTATTTTTTGAGTAATTTTTAAAAAGTTTTGTCCTAAATTTCCATCTGGATCACATAACAACTATCTTTCACTAGCTATTAATAGGAAAGTGAAAAAAGAAAGATAAAGTGAACAAATTTCCATAATTTGTGTGGCCTGTCTCAAAACACTGGGTATAGTCAATGAAAGTCTCTTATTTAAAATCTGTGCATGATATGGTGGAATAATTACATTCCATAATATTTGTGATTACCTATTTATTTTTTGCATGGGCCATATTAATTGTCACCATTTGCAATCATAATTAGCATTTTTCTTATTCAATCAAACACAAATTTCAAATAGCTTGATATTACCCCTATAAGAGAGGAGGTCTTCCACTTGATTGGGAGCTCACTTATGTATTTATATGTGATTGACTACCAAAATCCAACTAACTGGTTAAAATATTTGAATCTAAAAATATGACAACCAGTTTTCAGCTTTGGCCTTTTCATTATTCTTCAACATGTCAATGATAATTTTGGAGTTGCCTCAAATAGTATGGTCAAGGGTAGCTACTTTCAAGGCACATTTTGTTCCTAGTAAGACCCTCCACTTCCTTAGCAACATCATTTGTAGTTTGTATAGTTATCAAAGTTAACTGAAAATAACAGACATATATATACCTACTATTTGTAAATTCCACTATAGATCACAGTCCTAGGATTACCCCTATAAGTGTCATCAAAGTTTTGTTCCACATAAGGATGATTTAGTGGCTTCTAATTACTTTGGGTTTGATTTTTTCTCATCAAAACCTTCTGATATTAGAATCCATATGATATGTTGCAACTTTCCACATGTAAGAAACACCCTCTTAGGAGGTTCCCTGATATATTTCTCCCACTATTGAATATATAATTCTTATTTTAATGTTAGGAAAATTTAGATGAAATACATTCCACTAATGTTTTGCTCCAGCCATAACTGCCAGCACGTAAACTGTGCCTCACTTCTTTTAAGTAATTAATCATTTAGATATCTTTGAATTTTCAATTCCAATTCCTAAACAGTTAAGTAACCTTATGCACAACCAATCTCCAAGTTATGCTTTGGATGACGACATTGTAGGATTCTATTAAAAAGAAAATAAAAAGGGGTTATCATCATCTTCATCCACATTTTAAAAATTTACATACCTAGTCAGTCAGTCAAAACTCCTCTCTCCTAAGTTGAAATGTTTCAATAATTTCATCTGTTAAATAGTATAAATTATAAAATAATATGCTATTTTTCGGCCACTTTTTTGTTCCACATCCTTTTTCATAGTTTTTAACTAAGGGATTTCTTCATTTGTCAATCGAATCCTTATAGCCCTTTTCAACATTAAAATTATCTAACTAAGATTCTTGTTTTTCCTTTATGATCTCATCAATATTGTTAAGTGTATAGGAGAATTTTCAAATTTTAACAAAATAAGGAAAATTATGTAAAAAATGTGCTTCTGGCAACCGTCCTTGTAAGATTGCTAAAATTTATATCTACCATACTCATCACAGTTAACAATGTTGCATTATTGATTTCAACCCACTCATAAACCCATTCAAAACTTTTAAATAAAGAGATTTTTCATTTTAACTATTAAACATTATAAGTGTATGGAAATTTATGTATGAGATCATTTACAAATTAAATATAGTTTTTATTTTTGTCCTTGATTACATACAATTTTTATTTAACACTAATAAAATTCAAACATTCTTTTACAATCAACATTGTCATAGAAGCACACTCTACTTTTTGAATTTCTATTGGTTTTTAGGGTTTGATTGATTGATTGATGGGCTGGTCAAGTGAGGGGCCCAACAAGGCTCCCCCATCCAGGAATGTTGTTCCCAAGTCTGGCACTATTCCCGGTATCACTTCTTCCAAAAATGTTGTTCCCAAACATGGTACAACTTTTGTTTTTCGCCGCACCTCCTTCAGTGGGACTGGCAGGTGGTACAACTGGCATGTCACCTCTATCGCCCCCTCTTGGTTTGGAGTCCTTTTTCTCTAAAGAAGACCTTGTTTCATTCCTAGATAAGTTGGTCGGTGGAGGTTCGCCAACTTTGGCTATGTTGAATATGAAATCTATCTCTTGTTTAGTAGATGGTTGGGAAGTTTATTTTCCTTAAGCACTTATGATTGAGGCAATGGATGATCTCAAGCTATCTCTAGTTGGTAAATTCTTGGCATACCGCCCAAATATTGACCAAGTAAGGTAATGGGATGACTCTGTTTGGAATTTAAAAGGAAGTGTTATTATTAGTGCTATGACCAAAGGTCTTTTCCTCTATAGTTTTTTTGTGTATGAAGACATGATTAAGGTTCTTATGGGGGGACCTTGGTCCCTATGACATTGGGTTTAAAAAATTCTTGTCATTGTGCAAGTGGAAACCGGGGTTTGACCCAACTATTGATCTAGGTGCAGTTGCCCCACCTTGGGTACGTCTTCCAGGGCTACCCTTAGAGTTCTAGAATTTAGGTATCTTCAAGGGGATTGCCAATTCCTTTGGAAGTATTCTAAATATGGAAAAAATCATCCAAGATAAGTCTGGATTGGTCTATGCTAGGATATGTGTTGACGTGGTAGTTAATACTATTCTTCCAACTTTAGTTGTCCTGAAGTCAAAGTTTGGAAATTGGTCTCAAACTATGGAATACGAAAATGCTAGAGTATATTGTCAAACATACAAGAAATTTGGCCATCTCCAAGATACTTGCAATTGGAGGTTTCAAAAATTGAAAAGTGAGGAGGTGGGTTCTTTGAAAATGCCTTCTGCTCAACCCACTAATAAAAATGGGTTTGAGAATGCTCATTTAATTTCTCAAATTATCCCTGAGAAGGAACTATATAAGAGTGAATTTTCACTTCTAATGAAAATTCCCCTTTTTCCCTTCTCCACTTTAGAAAACCAAGTTTGGAGGCTTAATTACACCTAAGCTTGTTGCTTTCATCACTCTTGGTGCTTGTTTTGAGCATCGGTGGGGGAATTTCTGTCGAGGACACCTGCGCGGCATGCAGACGTCTGTGTGGCATGCTTACGTCCCTAGTAGATTCCTACGGCTGAACCTACAAAGGTATTACACTTCTCATTGGGAGTCAAGTTGTAATACCCTCTTCGGTCGACCGACCTAAAATGGTCATTTTCTTCATTTCCTCTTCAAATTCTCTCCTTCTACATGCATTCCAACTTCTTCCAAGCATTCAGTTCAGTCTCTTCACTCTTTTCTTGCACTTTCAAGCACTCCATTGCAGCAACAACTTCACTCCATCACTTTGATAGAGCAAGTTTGGGACAACACCATTGTAGCAGATGCTCAAGTACTCTCATTTTCTCCCCCAAGAAACCTTGAGTGCTCTTGGTGGAGGTGGTAAGCTTCCCTTTCCTCTCCTCTATTACTTGGTTGAGTAAG
Organism: Sequoia sempervirens; assembly: GCA_007258455.2. Taxonomy (NCBI): domain Eukaryota; kingdom Viridiplantae; phylum Streptophyta; class Pinopsida; order Cupressales; family Cupressaceae; genus Sequoia; species Sequoia sempervirens. The sequence goes on from VDFB02163154.1 coordinate 10,814, forward strand.
CACAATTACTATTTTGTAGTGTTTTAGTGTTCTCTATTATAGTACTTTCTTTATCATACTCACTTTCTTACCTGTCTGTGGAGGTGGAAACACCAAAGTGGGGTCTGACTGAGGTAGGCCCCTATATATCCACCCATCATTCTCCTCCTCTTTGTGTAGGTGAACGTGTTCTCAAGGAGCTAGTTGGTGAACGAGTTTCTTTGTGAGATCCTTCTTGCCACCTTAACTCTTACATTTTTGCTTTATCACATTAGAGAGTATTTTGTTTACTTGATCACGTTATTTTGGCCCTTTAGTAATAGTTAGCTAGGATGTTAGCTTGTTTTCTTAGGTTTGACCTTGTCTCTGTAGTTTTCTAGTCGTACGGACGCCAGCGCATTTGAGAGAGGCCAGTGCACTACGATGTTGTCCAAGAACCGCACTTTCATCCTCAGGTAGAGAGCTTCCTGAGGCACAATGTTGAACCTGAAAACTAGCTTGCCTAGCCCTATTTTGCATTTTGGGTCTATAGAATGATTGAAGGACCTTATAGTCCTCATGATTTTCATCCCACATATCCTAACACTCTATTAAGCTAAAGTAAGTTAGGGTAGCCTTCCGCATCTTGGCAGCCTTTCGCATCTTGGCCCTCTGTGACCTAGGGTCTTGCACATGGTGGTCCCCCTCTCTTACATTTTTGGTGAACCCGATGTGAACCAACGTTTGTTCATCTGTTGGTGTTGAGACCTCTCTCGTGTACTTCGTGACTGTCATGTTCCTAAGTGTTGTGAAGGTTTATGAGCATCACAACCTAGTCTATGACTTCCAGGTATATCGTTAAGAGAAGTATATGACACCTCTCGATGGAAAGGACAAAGGTCTCTACTGGTTTCACTACAGGCCCTTTCTTTGGTCCCACTATTGTTCTAGTTGCGCAGGAGCAGTTGTTGAGGAACGAGATGGGATTCGTTGATGAATTCAATCACGTTCCCACTCCCTCTACCTCTCCTACACCATCGTTGGTAGACGAGCATGAGGCCATTCAAATTCATGCATAATATATCTCCACCTTTGCTAAAGGACTAGGCAACTTAGAAAATCACTTGGAAAGAAATTCGAAGATGGCTAGAGCCGGTTGGGTTGTTAGCAAGTTAAAATATATGATGGATAAAGATCAAACAGGCATAGAGCTTCTGACTAGCCTCCTCGATCTTGCTGAAGCATGTGATCCTTTGAACAATCCTAGCTTTGCACAAGGAGTCACCTTCGAAGAGCTTGAACGACAGTTAGGAGTATCTATTCCTCCCACATAAGTTTACATGGCCGACATGGTCCCCTCTATCAATATCCCTTCTATCTCTGAACAACTCAAAACTATGAAAGTAAACAAGGTCCACTTAGGATTTAGCTTCACCCCCCTTGTCACCTCTAGTGGTGGAGGGTTTGGCGAGATGAGTGGTGGAGGCTTTGGTAGCGGTAGTGGATTTGGTAGTAGAGGTGGTGCTAGTGGAGGTAGTTCTGGTGGAGGTCATGGTAGTGGTTCTAGTGGAGGCCCTACCAATGGTAGTGGCTCTGGTAGTGGTTCTAGAGAAGGTTACACTAGTGGACGTTTTGGAGGTGACTTTGGTGGTGGTTCTAGAGGAGGTTCCTCTAGCCCTCTATCTTCTAATGACTCCATTCTAAACACCCTTCTTTAAAATATGGCTAAGATGCAGAGCCAATTAGCGAGTCTTTCCCAAGCCTCAGTCTAGCCTATCTTCTAGCCCTTCTTCCGGCACAACCCATTGTCAGTTGTGATCTTAAACACTCCCTTCCCCCAAGGAATGGAGATCCCTAAATTTGAAAAGTATTGTTGATGGTCAAAACAACACAACAACATTAAACAGAATATTACTATTTGATTTCTCCTGAAAGAGAAAGATAACACATGGAGATCTAACTCCCAAGGTCTTGGTAATTGGTTCTCAATTATGCTGGTTTCACTCAGTGGTTGATATAACTGTAATGTTCAAGGGGCCTTTGCTGGTAACAAAGAACAAGAATGCATAGCATCAAGTATTCTATGTTTGGGGGGTTTTAAATAAAAGAAAAAGATGAAACAGAGCTTTAAATCAAAGAAATGTGAGTAAAATCCTTACATATCCAGACATGCATATCAATAATGAGTGTTTATTCCACCTAACCACAACTATAGCAAGATGAAATCCATAGAATAAACTATTCTATTGCATACATTCATAATGCTAATTCAGATACCATCAATAATCACTAAACTTAGTTCAAACAAATCACCCACTCATCATCCAAAACATAGATCAAATGAATACAATAACAATTTAATTCACAGATAATCCAATGATATGATCTTGAATCCAGTTCCTTCTATTAACTTTCATCAAATAAGGAACAATTAAACACAACAAAATCACTGGTGTATGGATTGATCATGTACCATTAACCTTACCAAAATGGATCCAAACTTTAAAATCATGACATGAAAACGTATGAAAACTGTAAAATAATCAAGCCTTTTTACTGAACTTTTTAGAGTATCTTTCTAAAACATTTAAATCCTAGATCTAGTTTCTATCTTCTATCCTCAGGTGGCTGATCTTTCTTCAATTATCTGACCTTTACAAAGTAGATTCTAAAAGTACGTATAGGGTGCCACATGCACAAATTTCTCAATCATAAATCAAGATCCACAATTCATGGAGCCAAAATTGAACACAAAAGTAGACTCAGGAACCCCTCTTTCAAGGCTGATCACTCTATTGCATAAAAACAAAATCTAATACTCCAAGAAGAAAGTGAAACCCACGGATCAAACTCAAAGTTGAACTTATGTCTAAACCGACAAAAAGAGGAGAAGAGCAGATAGAGTATGGTGAAAAGAGTCAATCACTTTTTCACTGAATGCTCAAGGATGTACTCATCATAACTGGAGAACACCTATTGAAGAGTACCCAAATCTGGCCCATCTAACCAATCACCTTCAAATTTGATTATTTCAAATTCTGGGAAACCAACCTTTGCATCTCCTTTAACTTGATTAGCTCCTTTCTAGCAACTCTTACCTCTTCCCAGATATCCATAAACTGATCTAACAATAAATTCTCCCCATCATCTCCCTTTTGCATGATTTCCTCAAATCTACCCCTCCATCTCTCCCTTAGTTTATCCAACGACAAGCTTTCTTTATTGGAGGAATCTAAGTTGATTAAAATGGCCACAACTGCCTCTAACTCAACCATCTATTGATTCAAATCCTTACTCATTTTTCAGACTTCTTCTTGATGTCCATGCATAGCTCTTGACTTATACCTTATGATGCTCACAGTTTTCTCCACAAAATCTTCATTACCCTACTCAAGAACTGAATATTCCAGCAAAGTGGACTTGGGAATTTTGCTAATATCCTCAAGCCTTTTAACATATTCCTTGTATTCATCATCTTGCTTATCCAGATCCTTAGCCTGCTGGTCTAGATCTTCTGCCAACTCAAGAGCAGCCTTATGAATTTTAGAACCTTCAACAAGAACATCATCAACCTCTTGGTTGAGCTTATCCAACCATTTATCCATCATCCCCACCTTGCTCTTCATTTGGACCAAATCATCTGCTTCCTTTTTGGTTAACAAAACTGGGGATTCAGGAGGAGCAGCTTGTTGGGAAATGGGACTTGAGACATCCTTTAAAAACCTATGAAGCTAATCCAATTGAGTCTTAATCTCATCCTTCCTTTGTTTATCCTTGATCATCTGGGTTTTGGTTGAAGAGGCTACAATATCAATGAAACTCATCTGTTGGTTTCTTGTAGGCCTTCCCAAATTTACTGCCCCCAACTGATAATCAGTGATTTGCATATCATCATGGCTCTTCTCCATCATGAGAATGGCACATTCAACAACAATTTCTCCAACATTAGTGAGCCTAGTAGAATGAATAACCTAGGCCTTCTTTTTAGGTTTCTCTTTCCCAATTTCTTTCATCATTTCTTCCCAATTCAATGGTTGTGGTTGGACAACTTGTTTCCTTTCCAAGTCTAGTTTTAGCCAAGTAGAAGCAATAGGAGTAGTGGCTGCCTAGGCTGAAGAAGAAGCAACGATAGTGGAAGACAAAGGTTGTAACAATGTAGGTCCCAGTTGAGAATCAACCTCCTACACATTTTCTGATCACTTTTCTCCTTTTCCTGTGCTAACCTTTTTGCTTCCTCTTTATCCTTTTGCTCTTGCAGCCTTTTAGCCTCCAACTCCTGCTTTAAGCATTCCTCTTCTATTTTCTTCTTTTCTAACATTTGATCTCACTACTTCTTCAATTCTTCAACATAGTCCCATGCCTTCTTGGAATTCTTTTCATGTTCAACAATCTCAGAAGCCTCTCTTTCCCTTTTAAAACGCTCTTGCTCTTCCTTTTTCCTTTCAGAGGGAGTCTTTTTTGAATATGTTTCTATATTATGTACCTCAATTTCATCCTCCATTCACTTTAAGGCCTCTGCTTCATCATGGAGAGCTCCCTTTGGTCATTCTTGGCCTAATTCTTGTGCATCAAAAGGTTGAGTAGATGCCTCCCCTATAGCAGATGTAGAAGCACCCACCTGCGCAGTTGTTTCATCTTCCTGTACCTCTAGAAGATCTTGAGGAACCACCTCCTCTTCTTGTGCACTAGAAGGCATAAACTCTAAAGGTTCCTTAGGTTCCATCCTTCTCTCTTCCCTTTTATATCCTTGGGTGGTACCTGCAACCTTCCTCTTCTTAGATGATGTAGCCTCGGCCTGATTAGTCCTCAAACTCACCCATTGAATACTCCTATCCAACACCGGTCTTGCAATTTGCTTTATGTCGATTGTCTCCTCAGCATCCCAATCTATTGGATCAAGATCTTTAGTACCAATCTTGCCTACATCATACCCAGGATCCAAAACAATCGCATCATCAGACAATGCTTCTGGAATGTCTTCCTTTATCCCAAACTCAACCATAAGTGGGATAGGTATCCTTTCATAATTCTTCTTCCTAAGATCATACTCATCTTGCAAGTCCTCCCAAAAATCCTCCAATAGATTAAAATGCTTCTCAAAGACACTGGGAAGAAAAGCCCTCATCTTGTGTTTGGGGTCATAGTATTTCCTGGCCATGTAGAAGCCCAACTTCAAATAAACTAATTCATCACAAATAGTCTCACCTGTCTAAATGTGTGGACAAAAAAAGGCGCCCAACTTCATTGGAAACTTATGGCACCCAGTCTTATGTTTGTTGCTAAACTGGAAATTCACAGCCAAGGCTTGATAAATAAACTCCATTAAAATGATCCTATCACCACAACATCTAGGTAGAAAATGGGGGTGACCATCAAAGCCTACTAACATGAAATAGGTGAATGTGGGGTACTAGATAAACCAATGCCCCCATTCATTCACAAAAGCCATTGCCTCCCTGCTAAGCCTATATCTTGCATCACCATTAAGTCTGTTAATAATGACATAAAGAAAGGCATCATTAACCCTTTTGTAATGTTGCTCTGATGCCTGCAAGGTGAGTTGATTATAACACTCCCACACTTTCTTCTATCCTTGGGCCTCCCCAAATATACCTACTATTTGAAGTCCAAGAAAAATCCCCACTCGGGCAGCTGCATAAACTACATAGGAGGTCATAAAGAAATGCTTGGTTTCTCTCACCTTTATCATTTGATTGTGAATGTTGTCTGATACTATCATTGACCAGTCAAATTGTTGCCTCCCATCCAAAATAGTTTGAATGAAAGGAAACATCCATTCTTTAAATAACAAATCATCCCTTTTACCAAACGCCCTAGAGAGGAACATGATTATATATGCAATTTCTTTACAAAAGTCTTCCCTCTTAGGCTGGTCTAGAAGCTTGGTTAGAGAATTCTTCTCCACCCTCATCCAAGTCTTATTCATGTGAAACCTATTCCTCTCCTTATTATCACTGTAAAGCTTCAAAGCCTCCACCTCATTCAATTGCTTAGGATTCTTGGGATTAGGTATATGAAACATGAATTTGATCATTGGAGGCGTGAAGTCAATAATGACATTACCCTTTACATCCACACACTGCCTAGTAGTAGGGTTATATGCTCTAGCTGCTGCAAGAATCAACTCCAGACATTGAACATGATAGGGGAAAAGTGCAAAATGTGCTAGTCTTGATTGAAAAATCCTTTATGTCCTTGTGATCTGCTCCTCAGTGAATGTCTCCTCATGCGATTCCTCATAGTTAAAAGGACCCAAATTGGTGTTAATAATATCAGTCTAGTCAAAATCAATTTTGCTAGCTGTGAGGACCACCTCCCTATGCTTACATCTCAAGGTATACGGGAGCTGTTCCACTTTGATCTTCTTTGACCTAACTCCTTGCCATGAAGTTTCACCTGGCTGGCTCCTTTGAGATGCCTCATCTGATGCTCTTGACATTTCTTAACACCTACATCAATTCCTTGTATTAGATGAAAAAAGTATCTAAGTTAGTCAATTAAATAATCCATCCTCCATCCTCCTAAGATAATATTTTACTTGGTCAAACTATTCCTTTATTGGAGGTGGAACCGTAGAAGTATTAGGCATAAACAATTTGTCTTATCATGTGGCAAGGCAAGGATTGGAACCGGACAAGGAGTAAAATAGTGTCAGAAGCGGGACCGGAACGGGAATCAGAATGGGAACCAAAACATTGTCGGAAGCGGGACCAGAATGGGAATCAAACCAGAAACAAATGTTAGTCACCAAGTTCAACTTCCCCTCCGGATCTGATTCCAACCAAGGGTAAAGATATAGTAACATCATAATAATGAATGGGAGTGGAATGATTCCAACAAATGGAAAGTATTTCAAATAGGTATGGTCATATGGACCCTAAACCCTAGGTCACATGGGCCCGAAAGGAAACTAGAAAAATCCTATTTTATCCCTCCTACAGCTCCTTCGTACAAAATTCATTAAAACCATGGAAAAGGTTATATTGCAAAACCCTAGTTCGCTTGATACATCATTTCCAAAAACTAAGGCACAACGAGAAACCCATATGAACAACCCAAAACCGACGTGAGAATACTAGAACAGGGTCCCAAAAAATGAAATTCATTACCCAAGCAAGGAAAACCCTTCAAAAATCAAAACCCTAGTCAAAACTAGAGCACAAAAAAATGGACCTATCACAAAAGCGACAGCAGAACAAACAACAAACCCAAAATGGAACATAACAGAAAAGAAATAACCAAACAAGTAGAACAAAAAGAAAAGCACAAACACCAACAAAGGAAACAAAAACAAAAGAAAAAAGAATAAAAACCCCTCCTGCGAATTCGCCAAAACAACACACTCAAAAGAAGAATAGGAGAAAGAAAGACAACAAAACCTACCTCAAAACGCTCCTCAGGATTGAACAAAAAATAGCCAAGATTTGCTCCGCAATTCATCCCCTACGATCAAATCAATTCTCTCGAGACTTTCTTGGCTATGGTTTGCTTAAACAATTCACATAATAACAATGAGGCATTTTAAGCATAATTAAACCTTTAATCAATAATTCACGCGTGTTGACAGGTTGCATTGAATGCCATAAATGGAGTAGTTCGAGGACAGAGCCAATGACACGAATAGACAGTTAAGTCAAGTCTATGGAACATCAAAAGGTAAGGCGGACGCGGAGCCGGGTTGGAAACAAGATAAAGAAACTACACAAAGTTCCCTATTTCATTTCCAACCCCAGATCCAGTCTCGACAAAAAGTTTCGACCAAAAATGACAAATGAAGATGGGGGCGGAGACAAAACTGAAATGGAACTTCACAAAGTTTGAAGTTCGATTCCAGGTCCAGATCAGGTCCCGACCAAAAAGAAAAAAAAAACAACACAAGAACAAGGGAAGTGGGACCGGAGCAAACACTGGACCCGACCCGAACAACAAAGAGCGAGGAAGAAAAAAAGAGCGGAGATGGGTTCGGGATGGGAACACAAAATGGAAAATTGAAACTTCCCATGTGAGTTCTAATCCCGGTTCCGATCCCGTGCAAGCAAACAAACAAAACACAAGGAAATGACAACCAAACAGGAGGACATACCAACCCAAGTGTTAGTAAAAAAATAACCAACAAAAAAAAGGAGAAACAAAAGAGAAGGTAGAGTTGGAGTCGGAACTATATCCGAACAAGAAACCTTGAAAGAGTTCGATGTTTAGATTTGGTTTCGAACCCGCCTCCGACAGAACAAAAGATAGACATAGGAGCAAAAAAAAAGAACTCCTAAAACCCAACCAAACAACCAAAGGCGAAGAAAACAAAACCAAGGGGGACCCATTTTATTCCAACACAAAATGCGGTGGTTATGCAAGGCATAACAAGTATGGTGGTAAAGGCGGTCCATAGACACACATTTCCACCTTTAACGCCTTGTGCACTGACTTCTTCCATCATGATGCATTGATGGAAAAACTATTTCCCCAATCTCTTAAGGATACAGTGCTCGAGTGGTACTGTTCCTTGCCTGACAACTCAGTCTTCTCATTTGACCAACTTGTAAATCAATTCCTTCAACGATTTCAAGCAAACAATAGGCCGAAGATGACCTTTTTGGATCTTATTTGATGTAAACAAGGAGATAATGAAAAAATCACTGATTTCATAGCGCACTACCAAGCGCTCCTCTCACAAATCTCATATCAGCTTCCTGATTCTGACGTGCAAAAGGTATTCATAGGGAACTTACAAAGGTCTTGGCAAGAGAAGTTCACCCTTATGAAATGCCCTTTTTTCGTGCACTTGTGTGCTGCCTTACGAGAGTACCAACAGATGGTTGTTTAGTTTGGGGGATCTTCCTCGCGCTCTCATATTGAGGGAAATTCCATCCTATCAATCTTTGGGAAAGGTAAAACCGTTATGAATGTAGTCATTATTGTTGATAACAACAGCCTCAGACATAACCGAAAGTTCACAAAGCTATCAAAATTTTATTCTTCTATCTTGCAAAAGCTCTTGAAAGATAAGATTGTAACCTTGCTGAATTTGAAGCCTGTTAAGGAGCCTTACCCTAATTGGTATGATGGGAGTACTTATTTTCAATACCATTGAGTTAATGGACATGATATGGAACATTGTATGTGGTTGTATCATGAGATACAGGACCACATCGAGGATGGTACGATTCGTCTCGATGGGAGTAAACAAAATGCTAACAAATCAATGGAAAAAGCTAATAGTGAATTGTAGATATAGATGGACCCATTTTCGTTGCACTTTGCTAACATGATTTTCAATTTCACTGATTTTGTGACTCAACCAAAGGTCTATATTAACATGGTCATGGTGACTTCTACCGCTCTACCTACACCTGGTTTTCCAAACATTACATTCACATCACAATATTTTCCCTTAAATAATAAACCCTCGCCTCTCTACATTCACACTCGCATCAATGACAACATTGTGATAGGAGTCTTGGTAGACCCTACGAGCCATGTGAATGTTATCACAGAGGAAACATTAGTATTAAATTTTTTACAAAGGGAAGAATATGAAGAAGCAAAATCTACCATCCGTATTCACGATGGTATCTATCTCAAACCTTATGGCTTGATAACTTTGTCTGTCCTGGTTGGACCCAGGGCTATTGACATAGTTTTTGATGTTATCCCAGAGTTGGATTTGTTCAGGCTGAAGCTAGGAATACCTTGGCTAGCTTGCATGAATAGAATCACCTTCGTTATTCACAAGTGTTTAAAATTCTCCCATGAAGGTGCCGTGCATGTAGTGCATGACACTAGATATCAACCCTTGGTGTCCCATGGTGGGTATCCATTGGATCACTTTTGGCCCTCCCTAATTGGTTTGCTTCCTCCAAGAATAGACCTACTTTAAAAGAATTATGTAAAGTATAAAATTGGGGGCCAAGGACAGCTGAAACTGACCCTTCCCATGATAAAACAATTAGTTGCCTCCTCTACCCAAGAGGAGAAGGAGAAGCCTATACCGACTGCTCTCTCTTCCCATAAAGGAAAGGAGAAGTTTGCACCGGCTCCCTCTCCTTCCTGTAAAGGTAAAGAGAAGGTCGCCTTCTCCCGAAATACCTTGTCCTCTCCCCTTTCTTGGGAAGAGTATTGGATGAGTCAGCCTGGTGGCTATCCGCTAAGTCTGATGAGTCCTCCTTGGTGCAGGCCCAAGTTCAGGATCTTAGATCTCCCTAATGAATACCCCGAACCGTGGTATTATTTGTATGGTAGAAAGAAAGTTTCCTGAAGGGAATTCGATCCATGGCCTCCTACCACTCCTACCCCCAAAGAAGTGAATGGGAAGAAGCCTGCTACCGAGGCTCTTGAGTCGACTCCCCCTGTTGCTTCTCAACATGTTCCTCCTGCTCCCGTTCAAGAATTTGTTCCTCTGCCAGAAACCGTTGTAGTGGACGTTCCCATGGTTGAGCAGGAGCCTCTTGTTCCTTTGCAGTCTCTGGCCTCCAGCTTAAAGAGTCGTAGAAACCACCTTGTGCACAAATGAAAACATAGGAAAAAGGCTCTCTTGGTTGAGCAGGCCGCCTCGCAAAGGAAGGAGGAAGAAATGACTGCCCTTGCTTTAGGGCCTCCTGCAGTTCTTCCTCTCCCCTTCCTTCTGCTTCTCTTCAGTCTAGTTTCACATCACTTCTGGCTTCCACTGCGAGTATGAATGTACCTAACCCCAAGGGGGTACAATTTTTCATCGCTCCTTCAGTGGAGCTACCTTTGCTGATGTCCATTCTGGATATCCAGCCTTTCTTGAAGCCTGTGGATATGACTAATACCTCAGTTGTATCCATTGCAGTTCTTTTCTCCTCTTCCTTTGCACCTCTAGCCTTGTCTGTGGGGAGTTCATCTCCTCCGATGAGGAAAAAGGTGGAGTGTATCCCTTCTAGCAGTGGAGGACGTAAGAGGATCCCACCTTCTTTACAAGGTGGCCCCGCATTGAGTTGTTTTGTCCTAGTGACGGAACTAGTCCCGACTTCCCCTATGTTTTTCACCACTCCTGAGTCGTTCGGCGAGCCTAAGGGTGAATCTCAGGCACAACCCGCCCTGTCCACTGAAGTTAGACATGACACTCCTATAGGGTGCATGTTTAACACTATGGATGAAGTTCTGGCATTGTCAGTGATCTTCGCAAAATTGTTGACCCTAGCTCCACAAGATCTCGGTGGAGAGGACCTCGAGGAGCCTTCTTCCTTATCCTTTGTTGCGGGAGGGCTGAATGCTCATCCTCTTAACATCCCACCATTGTAGGCTCATCCTTCTTCCCCCTATGATGACCTAGAGTGGGAAGCAGATGACCTCTTGGTCAATCAGTGTTAAGAGGAGACCTCTTCTTGATCTTTTGTTTGTGTGTGTGTTTTGTGATGTGTTCCTAGTGATCGTGCTATGTGTGCCTGGATGACCCTTGTCACCCTTGTTGGTGCTTGGATACAAGCATGGGTTTTCTTCGTGAACCTTATTCTAGTTGTATCATCATTCTTCCATGTTTGTGCTTGATTTTTGACAAATTGGGGATGATGCAAAGCATTGGGAGCATTTAGGCTTCCCTTCCATGTTGACCCAATTTTTAATTTTTACTTTTTTTTCCATGAATTCTTCCTGATCTAGTTGGGGATTGATGATCTTTTTCTTGGCACTATAGTTACCTATTATGAGCTTGGACAGATATGACCCCACTAAACTAGATCCCCCTATGCCCTTTGTTTGTGTTGTTTTCTCTCTTTTACTTTCTCTTTATCTTTCTCTCTTCTTTACTTCAGTTGTCCATCTCATGTGTGACAATGCTTTTCCTCAATGTTTCAATTTTCAGAAAATGCATTCATTGCCAACAAATATTTTCTCAAAAATCCTCACAAAACTTTCTTCAAAATCACATTCTCAACTTGGAACCCTAACAGAACATGTTTCCTTCATCACGGGTTCGTAAAGAAAGGACTTGGAAACCTTCCTCCAAAGTGGGAATAGCTTTAACCTTCGCCTCATGTGGGGGCATATTCTTCCTTTCAAATTCCTTGATGAAGTGAACATCTTTCAAAAGGATCCCTTGATGATGGATTGATCTGAGAAAGAAAACATTTGTTTTCAAACTGTGCATCCCTTGGGCGGACCCATTTTCTTTTGAAGGGTTCCCGAGGGATCCCCTTTGAAAGTATTTATCCCAAACGAATTTCTTTGCGTCTAGCTTGGGGGCAGCTTGATTAGACCTCACTTTTCAAAAAACACGTCCCTTGAGTGGACCCCTCTTCTTTTCAAGGGTTCCCAAGGGACCCCTTTGAAAGTCTTTCAAATTATTGATGCTTTGCGCGATTTTCCACCTACTCGCCTACATGGCTGCTTCTTGACTCTATGGAGTCCGCTTTCCTAGGTTTCCTCCATGTGAGAGATCTTGAGGGATACCTCCCTGTAGGCCTAAGATCCTGTAGGGTGCTTCCTTTGGGTTTCCTCCATGCTAGATTTCATGGGGGACACCTTCCTTGCAAGTTTGCAGGCCTATAAGGTTCTTACTTCATGAGGCTTCCTTCATGCAAGAGATCTTGGGGGTTTCCTCCTTGCAGGTCTGTGGGCCTATAAGACGCTTTCTTTCTTCAACTTCATAGTTCTAAGAAGCTATGAAGTCCTTCGCTTGCCCTACAAATTTAGGTTCGCCAGATCGTGGTTTGCTTCCTTGATGGTTCAGGTATACATTTCTAACCTTACTCCTTCTTTGATCTAGCTTACTGAGATCTCATTAGTACTCGTGCTCGCTAAAGTGGGGGAAAAATGTATAAGAGTGAATTTGCACCCCTGAGGAAAATTCCCCTTTTTCCTTTCTCCACTTTAGAAAACCAAGTTCGGAGGCTTAATTACACCTAAGCCTGCTACTTTCATCACACTTGGTGCCTGTTTTGAGTGTCGGTGGGGGAATTTTTGTCAAGGATGCCCGTGCAGTGCATAGACATCCACGCGGTGCACTTACATCCCTGGTAGATTCCTACGGCTGAACCTATAGAGGCATTACACTTCTCATTGGGAGTCAATTTGTAACGCTCTCTTCAGTTGATCGAGCTAAATATGGCCGTTTTCTTCATCTCCTCTTCAAATTCTCTCCTTCTACATGCATTCCAACTTCTTCCAAGCATTTAGTTCAGTCTCTTCTCTCTTTTCTTGCACTTTCAAGCACTCCATTATAGCAAAAACTTCACTCCATCACTTCTATAGAGCAAGTTTGGGACAACACCATTGCAGCAGAGGCTCGAGTACTCTCATTTTCTCCCCCAAGCATCCTTGAGTGCTCTTGGTGGAGGTCGTAAGCTTCCCTTTCCTCTCCTCTATTATTTGGTTGAGTAAGAACACTTGTTGTTTTGTAGTGTTTTGGTGTTCTCTATTATAGTACTTTCTTTATCATACTCACTTTCTTGGTTGTCTGTAGAGGTGGAAACACCAAAACGGGATTTGACTGAGGCAGGCCCCTATATAGCCAATCAACATTCTCCTCCTCTTTGTGTGTAGGTGAATGTGTTCTCAAGGAATTGGCTGGAAAATGAGTTTCTTTGTGAGATCCTTCTTGCCACCTTAACTCTTGCATTTTTGTTTTATCACATTAGAGAGTATTTTGTTTACTTGATCATGTTATTTTGGCCCTTTAGTAATAGTTAGCTGGGTCGTTAGCTTTTTTTTTAGGTTTGACCTTGTCTTTGTAGTATTCTAGTCGTACAGACACCAACACACTTGAGAGATGCCAATGTGCCACACTATTGTCCAAGGACCGCACTTTTGTCCTCAAGCAGAGAGCTTCGTGAGGTGTAGTGTTGAACTTGAAAACTGACTCACCTAGCCCCATTCTGCATTTTAGGCTTGTAGAGTGATTGAAGGCCCTTATAGTCATCATCATTCTTGTCCTGCATAGCCTAACACTTCGCTAAGCTAAGGTAAGTTAGGGAAACCTTTCGCATCTTGGCCCTTTGTGACCTAGGGTCTTGCACGTAGTGGTCCCCCTCTCTTACAAGAACTAATTGCAGGTAACAAGGTTGTCATCTTGCACTTTGCATCTAGGACTCACCCTAAGGAAAAAAATAGTGATAACGAGGTATAAGTTCCCCCTTGGTGGTCTACCCGAAGTGTCTATGAATATTTCCACTAGGGTCGGGCTTATAGCTATTTCTACAAATGACCTAAAACAAAATATAGTTGAGGTGTCTCAAGAAGAGAACAAATAGGCAGAAGAGGCCAAATTGATAGAAGAATCCCCTACAAGATTAGAATCAAGGATGGACTTGGAAGGAAATCCAACTCATCACTTTGAAGATAATTATGAATTTATTGAGGAAGGTGAGATTGTCTCTCAAATTGGCCAAAACAAGGATCCTTTTTCTCTGGTCTCTTCTCCAAAGAAACAAACAAGAAAAAAATTGAAGGATTCTATGGCTTTTTTGGGCTTCTTGTCTTCCCCTATAGAGGAGGTTGTTGATGAGGACTAGACCTAAGCTATCAACAAGCCCAAACAGAAGAAACTAGATTGTTGAGGAAAGAATAAGGTTGGTAGACCATCTCAGAAGGAAACTAGAAACAAAGACACAATTCGTGATGTTGCTTCGGGAAGACAAAAGACCTTGGACCCACTTTTTGGGCCAAAGTCTAAGAAGGGGAGCTACTCCCTCCACTATAACAACATCAAGGTGGTGTTGCTCTTTTGCTAACTAGTGATTATGAAGATAATTTCTTGGAATATAAGGGGCCTCAATAGTCCCTATAAACAACAATTGGTTAAAACTTGTTTGGCTTATAATAAAGTTGGCATTCTTTTGCTTCAAGAAACAAAGATGAAGAAGGAAATCTTTGAAAAGGTTGTTAAGAATTTTTGGCCTAGTGCTAGTTATGTCCTGAGCAATGTTGAAGGTGTTTTAGGGCGTATTGCCACTCTATGGAATCCCTCTAGATGTAAGGGTACTATGGGTTGTAATGTCGTAAAATTGCATCCCTTGCAATTTCACTTACATCTTTGCATCCGATTTAGTGTCCACTCCCCTAGCACTTGTGTAGGTTCATTTTAGCCCCTGCATCAACCTTTGCCCCTCTCAGGATTCTTAGGGACCCCTTTTTAGCAGCTACCCTCACACGTCAGCTTTGCTTCAAACTTTGTGCTTTTCCCGTTCTTGTCATTTTATAGCATGATGTGTTTGGAAACTAGTGTGTCGTGCAAACGTCCATGCACTGTGCTAGCCCATGACATTTTGATGTTCAAACAACCATTTTCGAGCATGTTTTCCACTTGTCAGCTACTTTTGTCAGTGGTAATGATCCAAGACGCCTTGTAATAGCTTGAGAAGCTTCCTTTCCCTCCTATTCTCTCTTTAAATGCTATCTTTTCAATCTATTTCAGTCTTCTAGATCTCTCTAGCTTTGGCTCTACCATTTCTCTATTCTCTTACTCCTATTATCTTTCTTGTACAACTCTCTATCATTTGCTACAACAACCTCAATCTTTCACATTCTTACAACGCTCTTGGCAACTCTCTTGGCTCTCACAACTCTCTCTCTCTCTTTCTCTCTCTCTCCCTTGGCTCCCTCAAGCCTTGCAGGTGATATCTTTCTTATCTTGTATCTTTGAGCATTTTGGGAGTTCTCACATCCCCTTTCTAAGCATTTTTCTATTTTTCCTATCCATCTATCTCGTGATATGGGTCCTCCTTGAGCGGGGATTTCTTTTATCACTCTGTATTTGCTTACTTTGTTCGCTTTCTCTATTTATCTGGCTGTCCATGGAGGTGGGAATAGCGAAACGAGGGTTTGACAAAGGCAATCCCCTAAACAACCCCAAAATTTTTCCCTTGGTCTTATGTGCAGGTGTTGAAGATATCTACTTGGTGGAGACTTCATTACTTGGATTGTTGTGAGCACTTTCTTTATCCTTTACCTTATTTTAGTGCTATTACTTTCTGTTACTTTCCCACATTCTGGAAGTTCTTAGTAATTAGATTGCTAGTAGTTGCTTTATTGTTTTCTATGACATTCTTAGTTTCTGGTCTATATAGGACATCAACATGCCTCTAGGACATTAGTGTGTTGTGTTGTAGTCCGTATACCATGTTTCCATCCTTGGCTGAAAAGTTCCTAATTTTTTCAAAAAACCTATGTGACCTACTCTTTCTAATTCTAGAACTCTCGCTCTATTCCTTGAGGTAGTTTAGGGCAGTTCGCTCCCTGGGATATTCTCCTTTCTTATTATTCTTTGTTGATCCCTCTCCTGAAATTCCTTCTAAGGATGTTTTAGTGCAAGAGGATGAAATCATTGATGCTTTTCTTAACATTACCTTCTCTTCATTCCAATGCACTCTCTTCTAGAGATGATGCATCAACAAATGATGAATCCCTTCTCACATTAGATCCTTGAAGGATAGATGTTGAACATATTTCTTCAAATGATTCCTCTAAGCTGTAAGGAATCCTTGAATATAATCTATGTCTTTGTCACCCCTCAAAGGCCTAAGAGACCCATTATTTATTTGACTTTGGCTAGTACTCCTAAAAGGATTTGTTCTATTAATGGTGTTCCATTTGATAGTGATTCTCCTGATCTTTCTAAGGCTTCCTCTTATAGAGTGGTAGCCCATACTTATAATACTAGAATGAATAAACAAAATTTCAATCATCCTACTTCTTTACCATCTTCTCAACCAAGTTTTCCTCAAGCACTTAAACCTACAACTAAAGCACTTGGTGATTATGATCTTGTGAAGCAACTTCACGTTACTTTGGCCAAGATCTCATTGTGGGACTTGTTTTAGTCTGCTTCGGTTTATCAAGGTATGCTTCAGGAAGCCTTGCAAAAGATTCTCTTTCCTTCTTCCACTAGGCCGACAGATGTTAATGCATTGATAGCTCATATTCGTGCGGATTCACCGAATATTACGTTCTATCCACAAGAACTTCTGCCTCCGAAAGTACAGAAGCAAGCAGAGCCTCTAATTTGATTATAGTCAACATTAATAAGATTGGAATTAGACATACTCCCATTGATGTCAGTTTGGCGCTCAATGTATGTAGCATTGATCTATTGCCTAAAATTAAAATCAATTCATCTTCTCTTTCTGAATCTTCTGTTGTTATTCATGGGTTTGATAATGTTGGTCAACAAGCCTTGGGCATGATAGTCTTTCCTTTGAGGTTGGGGTGTATAACTGTGCCCACCCTCGTATGTGTTATGTCAAAAAAGTTACCATATAACCTTCTTCTTGGTAGACTGTGGATTCACGCTATGGGTGCAATCCCATCTACCTTATATAAGTCTATTAAGTTCATTCATAACAATTAAGTAGTCACATCCAGAGTTGATCTTGATGTTGTACACTTATGTGAGTTGGCATCTATTGATTAGACTTCAGCTGTGCCTAATCTTAGAAGTCTTATCCCTTTAGTTTCTTCCAATGTGTTGGCGTCTACTCTAGCAGTATCTATTACAAAGGATACTATTGTGCAGTTTTTGCACACATGCCCCACTGGAGGCGAGGACCCTCTTTTTTCTTTTGCATCTCTACATCCTAGCTTGGTGAAATTTTTTGGTTTTGCTCTTCTTGGGAGGTTATTTTGGGATTAAGTCTAGACTAGGTTTGATGGAGGCAATATTTCGAGGTTTTGGGGGAAATTCACCTGCCTTAGAATTTGAAAATGGGGATTTTGAAGTGAATTTTCAATGTTATATGTAAATCTTTTTTGCACCTGTGGATAGAGAATGAAAAATTAGGCCGGATTGCTTTTTGAACTTTTTGAAAATTCCTTCTAGAAAAAGTTATGAGGTTTAGGGGATTTTGACCTT
>VDFB02163155.1:0-28437 GCA_007258455.2 Sequoia sempervirens
CCATTGCTCCCCCAACGCACACAACTGTTCCCACTATCTTTACCTGGCTACGTATCTCTGCAATACTTACTTTTTCCATCCTGTAAATTAAGTACAAGCTTAAATACATTAATTTTCATTGGATATCAAATTTAGAATTGCTATTATGCCAATATGAACGAGGGAACAAACAATTTAGTATGTCTCTGTCAAAAAAAAAAAAGTTATATGAAGAATAAGATGCCTTTCAAACTTTCTTAGAGGCTACTTATTTTATATATTAATAGAATATGTTGATATCTTAATAAACAAGTATTCACCATTGAAAACAAATTCAATTTTAAAAGTATTAAATATTCATATATATATATGATAAAATAAAAGTATTTCTATTTTATTAAATCAAATCATTTAATATAATTTTCATAGTTCAAATAATGATTTGAAAACCTATATTAACCATGAAGGAATAAAGAACTGCCAAATAGAAATCTTAATTGCTAAAATCATATAATAGAGAAAATGAATAATTAACATAAGTTTTTCATCATCTGTAAAGTATTCTAAAGATTGCTTCTAATTAGAAAAAAAATTTATATTAATTATAATTTACTATGATTAAATCATGATCGACTAGAAACTATGAAGGTGAATCCAGAAAACCATATATTATAACAAATAATAAAAATGGTTTCCATTGATTTTCAGCATATTACTTATAGCAGGAATAGAAATGGAGTGAAGAAATACCTAAGCAAGACAGCCAACACAAAAGTCATAGCTGGTAGGACATTGTCAATTGCACAGGCCAAAGTTGGTGAAGTGAGTTTTAAACCAGCATAATATAAATTCTGATCAATGACAGGCCTGTCCAAACCAAAAAAAGAAATACTCAATACAATTCCAAACATGTATTTCTAATAACATATAAACAACCTATATAAATTCGAAAAACACATACCCCAACAAACCCAGAGCAAAAATCTGACAGAACACCCAAAAAGTGAGCTTTGGACAGATTTTTCTGCAATACATTACAATTCAAATGTTATATCCAGTGCAGGTTATAACTTTATTAGAAGCCCAACATTGCACTGCCATGATAGAAATAGCTGCAGGTACCTTTCTAGAACATATGCAAAAGGAGCCATGACTACTGTAGCAATAGCATGCCTGTACACTACAAGAACATAGTGACTCATCCCTCTGTTCAGAGAAACCTTTGTAATTATATACATGCCTGCATATCCAAACTGCAATAATATCATTGCAATATATGGTTTCCATTGTACAAAAGCACGGACCAATCCACTTGTTAATAGCCCTGCACCATTGTTATTATTAGTATAATCCTTTGCCATTTAAAACAAAATGCAAAATTCCCTCCTACTTGCTTGCAAGTCTGCCAGTACAAAAAGGTAACTTTAATGGATGACAGAGAAAAAAATACATATATATAGATGTTCAGAGCATTCTTGGAAAAATATTTCAAATAGTGGGTAACATGACATGTCCTATTTCCTGCCACAAAATACTAAAGAAGCAATTAATGGTCGACCAACATGAAGTGGGTCCAAGTCACTCATTCATTATATGCTGTACCATATATTCTTTCTCTTAAAGATGAAATACCTTTGATCAATGAATAACATATAAAGTTGAGTGTGTTACATTTATGCTGATATCACTTTGAATTATAAGAGGAATTACAAAGACGGCTCTCATGTAGATAGATGGAATACAGAGAGCTTGAAACGGAAGGAAACTTAGTGGTTTAGGAGTTGACAGAGGAAATTGTTCTCCTTAGTGGGATTTGAGTAAGTGATAAGACTGGGAAATTTAGAAATTAAAAAAAAAATCTTAAAACGGCCTAATACAAATCTTCTTTAGGATAAAGTTAATGTTTAAGGCAATCCAAATTCATTTTATTACCAATTACAACACATGGGTATCAAGGAAAACATGCTTTCGCTTAACATATGGAACAGAATAAGGTCTAGGAAGCTTTTATTCCATGAAAAAGAAATAAATTTTATGGATTGAAAGCTTGGCCATGCATTAGGTTTCATTCCAAGAACTTATTCCTTGGCGTACAATGCTTGGACAAACATATTTGTGAACTGACAACGCAGGCCTTTTCATTATACAAACCGCTTTAATTAGTTAATTTTTTACTGTACGTTCGAAGGTTCTCTATTTCATTGGTATGTGACCTCATCATCCTTTAACCCACTAGTAAGGGGGAGATTAGCTCCCGACAAAACCACATGTCTTAGACATGATAACATAACATCCCTTCCTCTAAAGGATCGCATGATTATGACATAAGACTGATGTACGGATGCTGACGGATATTTAGGCAGTGTTGTTAGTGTACGTTGGTAAAACGTGGCACCACCAACAGTTCTAAAATTATAATTTTGGAAAGCCCAAAAAAACCCAAAATGTTGTCATTTTGGACATTCACATTTTGCAGGTTGTTGGGGAGCTCTGAAGGGAGTTGTAGGTGTTCAAACGCCGAAGTAGGGTGGCTATTCTCCCTAAAAAAACACATGTGATGGATAGGCCGGGCAACTAGCTAGTAGGTATGTATATCTGCCAAAAATATATGCTTTTTTTGTCATTTTTCCTAGGGATGGTGAATAATTGAATGAGTATTTATTGGGAAAAGGGGTATTCATTAACAAGTTTCCAAAGGTTTTCCTTGAGAAAGAGGGTTTTCATTTGATATGCAAAGTTGTTTATGTGCTTTTCTGTTGAGGGCTTTTTAATTTTATGATTTTAATGTTCACGTTCGAACTTTTTGAGGAAGTAGAATGAAATATGGTGAACCCACTGTGGAAATCCAACTTGCATTTAATTTCTGCAATTGAAATATAGAATCCAAAAACAACGAAGAATATATAACTAGGTTGGAAAACACTTGGGTTTTACAATTAAATGATATATGTTTTGAAAGCCACATAAAACCCATAATGTTGCCATTTTTGACATTTGCATTTTGAAGGTTATTGGGGAGTTCGGAAGGGAGTTGCAAGTGTTTGGAGACCGAAGTAGAGTGACCATTCTCCCTACCAAAACACATGTGACAGGTGCGAACAACTAGCTAGCAGGTATGTATATTTGCCAAAAATATGTCGTTTTTCTATCCTGCCTAGGGACTGTGAAGAATTGAATGGGTGTTCATTATGAAAAAGGGGTATCCATTAACGGGTTTCCAAGGGTTTTCTTTGCGAAGGGGGTTTTCTTTTGGTTTTAGTGTGTAGAAGGTTTTACAACATTGTGTGGGTTGGAGGTTCATAAATCATGTACTCACCACCCACTGTGTTTTTCAACCTGCAATTATACTGTGCATGTATATTTGGATCATCTGAAGAAGTTGAAACACAATTTTTACTATACCTAAGACTTGTTATAAATTTTGAAGATACCTTTCATTACATTCGTATTGTCTAAATAACAAAAGGTTTTCAAAACATTCATACTGTTTTATAAAATTCTAGGTTGCAAAAAGCTGGGTGTTATGAAACCCGCAACCTACATGATGTTTTAAAACCCTTTACAAGTAACAACCCAACTAGTTAGTCACCCCTCACCTCAATTTGGTATGTTTGTGATTGTCTAGAGAACCTTTTGTTTTGTAGATAACAAGAATATAATGAAATCTGAAAAAATTGGGTGTTATGAAACCTACAACCCACATAATATTGAAAAACCCTCTACATGTAACAACCCAATTGGTTAGTCACCCCTCAACTCAATTTGGTTAGTTTTATGTATCCCTCACCTACAGCTCCTCCCCATGCTCTCCACCACTTAGCTTTAAACGTACATAATGAAACAAATGGCAACCTACATTGTGTTTTCCAACTTGCAATTATATTACAAATGTTAGTGTATTCATTAATGCTTGCTTACACATAGGTTGACCTAAGCCTACTTAGGCATTTATTGTTGTATGACTCATTGACATAGACTAGATATTTTCTAGATATTTTCCTGATATTTTCATTAGCTAGTTTTTAGATTGTTGAGGTGTTGAAACACCTCAACACCTCCTACTTAGATATTTCTCCTTTATAAGGAGACCCTTGACTGTCTAATAATAAAAGGTTGATTGAATTACAATTTATGTGTTTGATAGTCTAATCATGTTCTAGTATTTTTTCATGGTATCAGAGCCTTTCATAGATAGATTGAAGTCAGGAGCGAATGCATCTTTACTCTGCCATAATTTATCACTAAGAGGGGCACGATTGTATGTTGAGAGGAAGGCATTTTTCCTGTGAAGAGGCAGACTGAATCTATGGTTGAAAGGAGGCAT
Organism: Sequoia sempervirens; assembly: GCA_007258455.2. NCBI lineage: Eukaryota > Viridiplantae > Streptophyta > Pinopsida > Cupressales > Cupressaceae > Sequoia > Sequoia sempervirens. The sequence goes on from VDFB02163155.1 coordinate 4,304, forward strand.
CAAGAGGCCAATTCACTGGTAGAGGACCTGCAAGTCCCGATTTTCAATCTAATTAGTTGTCCCTTGTTGAAGAGGGCTTCTTTTTGGGGGTGTACTTCACTATTTTGGGGGTCGATCTGCAATTTGGAGGCCACGTTTTTGCCAAATAAAGCTGCTAGATTGCGCCATCAACATTCAACCTTACACAAGAAAGGCATTTGACCTTGGAAAAATCTTCTGATATTTGGTGTTTCAAATCTATGTGAAAAGAAAAATATTTGTGAAAGGAGGCATGATTCTGTTTGACGGAGCCATATCACTGTTTGTAGCTGCGTTTTTTACTTTGAGAGTCATATTTCCTTGTTGGGCCATCGTTTTGACCATGTTGGCCTCTATTCTCACTATCTCTATTGGCGTCGAAGTCAACAAAGGCCACACCTCACACAAAGGCTCTATCAGCCTGTATATTGAGTGCCAGGCATGAGGGAGGTTGGCAGCAGGGTTTGACTTGCCTGGTTCGTAGGAGAAGACTCCCAGCTCATAGAAAAAGACCAAAATCCACACAGATCCACCTCCTGCATTGACGCCAAAGACTACACCCCACGTTGGCAACTGTAGTTGTCTTTGTAGGAAGAATGTTTGGGATGCCAAACATGGGAAGATACCTCCTGTCAAACCCGTATCCATTATGCAGGCCATAGGAAATTTGTGTAGACCTATGTTGAACTTGGATGCTGCACAGAGGTTATAGTTTTGAAGGCCTCAACCTCACAAAACATGTGTTTGGTTTCTCACAGCTACGTTGGAATTTGGTGTGCATTAACCATTCTCTATTTTCCCTCCTGATATTTTTCCTGATATTTTGTCCCGCTCTTGGATATTTCTCCTTTATAAGTAGACCCTTGACTGTTTAATAATAACAGGTTGAGTTTTGCATTCTATGTGCTTGTTTTCTATCTTTGAGATTTGAAGGTTCTTTCATGCTCTATAGACAAATGCACACTTGAAACTCAGACAACCGGTATCCTCCTCTAATTTTTTATCTCCTTGTCAACACCTCTCCTTGCTTTGTTCTACAAACTTTAAATATGCTCTCAATCTAACTCTCTCTAGAGACTTATGTCCTCAAACTTTCTACAACTTCATGATCTAAGACAACTTCAAAATAGCTAAAAAAAAAATACTGACATCTTCTGCAGACTGAGACGTCTGCTTAATCGAAACAACTTTCAAAATTGTTTCCTTCATGTATGATCTTGATATCACTTTCCTCGTACATAATCAACCTTTTCAAAAAACAAAAATAATAATCACCTTTTATTTTTCAACAACTGTGGAAGCACTTTGATGGATGACCTCGACTGCATCATAAACACTTGCTCTCAAAATACCACATTCTTTGGAATATTATGTTTCCATAGATATTTATGAAGCATAACCTCTTAAACTGGTGGATTGTTTCCATTGATTTAGTCAAACAACCATGCCCTCCTCCTCATAGTTGTCACCAAGAGATAAGTGAAAGTAAAGTTGTAGTTGTATACAACTATCTCAACATCCCAAAGTTTGGATTTGCTAGCACGATTTGGGGGTTCTGCGTTAGGGATTGTAGGAGGTTGGTGTTTGATTTGTGTGGAGGTAGACCAATTATCAATTGGGCGGCTGGGAATACCTTCAGAAAAACCTCATAGGCATGACATTTGTTGTGCTCTGTGGATATCTTCCTTCTATGGAGTGATGTCATAAATGCCAATGAAATGAGTGCTAAATGAGCAGTGTGATATTAGATCACAAAGTCCAAAGGACTCTATCTCCACCTGGCATAATCAGAACTGCACATGGTTTCTTCATCTAAGGACAATTCCCTTCACCAACTCATGCCTTCTTGTTTGCACTCTCATGCGGCCTACGTTCACAACTCCCTTCACACCCACTCAAGGATCTCACCACTTGCGTGCAGATTTTGTACTTGGCATTTGAGATTTGTTGTGCATAGGTGGAGGATGCGTGAAGTTATTTTGCTTGAAGAAGTTATATCCTATGTGACCAAGTCAAAAGGTCTAATGCCCACTTTTTCCCTTTCTTTCATTTGTAAAGAAATCAAACTTTTGTACTTGCCACTAGTGGTTATTTAACTTTCATGGTTTATTTAAAATATCCACATTAACATAGTGGTTTTGATCAACCACAAGAGTTTGTAATTTAAGGGGGTGAACTTTTACATTTTGTCTTAGTTAAAAATTTGTAAAAGAAAAGTCAATCTTTTGCAATGAATCTAGAAAAATGGGTCATATGGAGTGTTTAGCTCCTAATTCTTTCCAGCCATGAGGGGTTAGTTTTCCTCTAAAGTCCTCTCTCAACTTTCTTTTAAAATATTTTATTTTCTCAATTTTGTAAATGCAAAGTTTTATTGGTGTAAATTTGCAATAGAGTGAAATTATATTTTCAAACTCTATTTAATGATGGTTATTTCACACTAAATATAAAGTGCCTTTTTAAATCATCATTGTTGAACGCAAATATATGCACTAAAATAAAGTGCCAAACAAAGGGGAAATCAAAAATATTAAAAAAACGGGGGGTCATCAAAACTGTGGGGTTTTTAATGTGTTGATTTTCTATTGTCTAAAGGAATTAACCTATTTGTAGTCATGGGATATGAAACCCATTCATCTGTAATCAACCTAAAACCAAGAAACTATAAGTCTTGGTGTGAAGGAATCTTGAAACATCTCAGGTTCCATAATCTCATGCCATATCTATATGGACTTATCCCTGAACCAGGTAAACAGTCTCAGAAGGATAAATGGTTTAATATTCATGATCATATTCATGGATTAGTTGGTTTACATATTCCAGATGACTCTTTGTATGCCATCATGAATATTGAATGTCTACATGCATTATGGATCAAAATTTGGGAAATATATGGAGAATCCAATGTTTCTCCCTTCCTGCATGATCATGCTATGATCAAAATTCACATCCTACACCATGATTCAGATATAGAGTATCCAGTTGACATAGAGGAAATCATCATTCATCCACCTCCTCCTATTGCTTCATCGGATTTCAGAGTCGTTTCTTTGAGAGCTTCTAGCACTTCTTTGCAACAAGATATTAGTCTTCCTAGCATTGCTGATTGGGATGCATATCTACCTGACATTTCATGTCTTTTCATAGAGTCTCGCATTGCTGACATGGAAGCACCCATTGAGGATATTAGTCTTCTTATTTTTGACAACTTCAATAAAGTTGCATCAGCCTTGTCTTCTTCAGATATTATTTCTCTTCCTTCACCTACATCGGCTTCTGTAGTGACAGTATCATATTCTTATGGTTCCAATTATCCCCATACATCTATGGTTCTTGTGGTCCCTATTACAGAATCTTCTATGATACTTGATTCATTCCATCAGTATTCGTCACATATCAGCATTGGCTTGGAGATTCCTGAGCAACATTCAAAGACATCATGGGCACCATCATTATAATTCTTGGATAAGCTTAAGCTCTATTCAAGATCATACATACATCTTCTCACATGGGAAGATATCCTGCATTTTCAGTTGGTTTCATTTCTTCCCAAGGGAAGGAACATTGTGAAGCATTCTTGGAACTACATCTGCATCTTCTGTTCACTATCCAACTTTAATGTAGCAAAACATGTTTTATGGGGGGGTCTCATAGACCTTCTATCATTTTCTCTCTTATGGAGGAAATCATATATTGTACTTAGTGAAAGAAGTAGTACTTCTTCACATGTATAATTTTCATGCATCTTTTCTCTCTTTTGGAGGGTAGTTTTTTCCCACAGGGTTTTCTACTTTTCTCCACTTCATGAGAGATTACTTTGTGCATGGGTACCTCACTAGGCTAGTAGTCAGGACCCATTTTATCCATGGCCACCTAATTTATGCTTAAGGGGGGTGTCAGTGTATACATTAATACTTGCTTACACATAGGTTGACCTAAGCCTACTTAGGCATTTATTGTTGTATGACTCATTGACATAGACTAGATATTTTCCTAATATTTTCATTAGCTAGTTTTTAGATTGTTGAGGTGTTGAAACATATCAACACCTCCTACTTGGATATTTATCCTTTATAAGGATACCCTTGACTACCTAATAATAACAGGTTGATTGAATTACAATTCATGTGTTTGATAGTCTAATTCATGTTCTAGGATTTCTTCAACAAATTTATTTTTCAATCACGTGAAAAAATTGAAATGCATGTTTTAGTCTAAGTAAGAGTTGCTATAAATTGTGAAGGCGAACTCCACTACATTCTTACTATCTAGAAAACTGAAGCTTTTCATTACAACCATGCTATCTATATATAATTGCATGTTGGAAAACACTAGGTATTATGAAACCTGCAATCCACATACTATTGTAAGACCCTCTACATGCATATACCGAATTGGATAGAGTTTTGAATGTATTGAATACTTTTATGTTGCTTTGCATCTGCTTTTTTTTCAATATTGAGAATATTTTTATGATTAGAGAATGTTGATGTTTCTTTGAACAACTTCTTTACAAAACTTGTCTACCTTTTTAGATATGACTTTCATGTCTCCATCCGATTGATTCTCCTTTTCAACACTTTTTAGTAATGACTTTCATGTCTCCACCCCATTGATGTTTCTTTGAACAACTTTTTTACAAAAAATGTGTACCTTTTTAGATATGACTTTCATGTCTCCACCCCATTGATTCTCCCTTTCTCCATCCCATTGATTCTCCTTTTCTCCACCCCATTGATTCTCCTTTTCCTTATCGTCTATTTCTAGTTGTATTTGTTGCATGGATTTCTTAAGTTCAAGAAACTTTGAATTCATTTATTCAACTCCACCTATAGCATCATCTCTCACTTTTTTTTCCTGAAGAAATTCATGTGCAATACAAAACCTCTTGAGTTTATCCAATTTTTCATTTCCATTTTCCCATTGCACATACTACAAAAACACCTTCCTCAACTTCTCAAGAGCAAGAAAAATATCTTTAGTCAATAATTTATCTCTCTCATTCACTTTGGTCTACTTCTTTTCAAGTGTTTTTAAAGAAGATTCCTTTTTTATTCCACTCATTCTAATATAATTAAGCAGAGGGGTGAATAACCAAATGGGTTGTTACATGTAGAGAGTTTTCCAATAGTATGTGGTTTGTAGGTTTTAAAGCACCCAGGGTTTTCAAACCTACAATTTTGCAAAACAGTATTAATGTAATTAAAACCTTTTGTTATTTATACTTCAGGAGTGTTACAAAAGGCACCTTCAATATTTACCATTCATGTAATTTAAACTTTTAAAAGTTGTGCAACCACACATTTCACTTTTGATCTTTGAATATACCTTATAGGATCATTATTGGTAAGTTGAACATTTAGTAAATGAGCCCCGAGGTGTGTGATATCAGCCTTCATAAGCAACACCATCCATTGTTGTCTTTATTTCATCAACTTCCTCTCTTTTAGACTGCAACTCTCTCTCAACAACATTAATTAATCTCCTTTTCTTTTGTCAATAAAATCTTCTTCTTATCTTTTAATTCCTTTTCTAAGTGATTAATTGTAGTCTTCTATTGTTTTGCTTCATTTTCAGCACTACCAACTATTTCTTTTGCATCTGCAAGTTGACTATCCACACATTTTTCCTCATCCCCACTGCTCTTACCTGTTAACACCCCCCAGTATTACTTTTCATGATCTTCTAACTTCTTTTTCGTATCTTTTACTTTAAGATTTGGAGCAATTGCTCCCTCATCAACCCTTAGGACAACACCATCCATTTCTTGGATAGATTTTTCAATGTACATTCAATACTTTTATGTAGCTTTGTAGTCACTTTTTTCTTAGCTTTGAGAGTTTCTTTATTATTACAGAATGTAGATGTTTATTTTTAATAAGTTGTTTACAAAACTTGTCTACCATTTCACATAAGACTTTCATATCTCCACCTAACCGATTCTCTTTTTTTCATTGACATCTGACATTTCCTTCTCCTTTTCATCTATTTCCAATTCTATGTGTTCCATGGAATTCTTATGTTCAAAGATCTTTGAATTAATTTTTTCAAATGCACTTATCACATCATCTCTCACTTTCTTTGACTACAAAAATTCATGTGCAATACAAAACCTCTTGAGTTTATCCACTTCTGCATCTCTATTTTCCAATTCCACATACTGCATACACACCTTCCTCAACTTCATAAGAGCAATAACAATCTCTTCACTCAATACATTAACTATCTCATTCACTTTGGTTTGCTTCTTTTCATGTGTTTTTAGAGGAGATTCCTTTTTCATTCCATGCATTCTAGTACCTACTACATCCAGTTCTACATGAACATTTTCCCAATGCACATACTACACATGTTCCTTCATCAACTTCTCAAGAGCAAGAAAAATCTCTTCAGTCAATACATTATCTTTTATCCATCTCATTCACTTTGGTATGCTTCTGTTGAAGTGTTTTTAGAGAAAATTCCTTTTTCATTCCATGCATTCTAGCACCTGTTGCCTTAAGTTTTGAAATGTGGATGGTACATATATATTTCAAGCTACAACCTAAAATATCCTAAAGAACGCTATTCTAACCAACAACTATATTTTGATCTATCATACTTTTTATGTTTCAATCATATGAAGAAGTTGAAATAAATTATTTACTATAACTAAGAGTTGTTATAAATTTTGAAGGTGAACTTCATTATATTCTTACTATGTACAAAATAAAAGGTTTTCATTACATTCATATTGTCTATATATAATTGCATGTTGTAGAACATCAGGTGTCTAACCAAATTGAGCTAAGGGGTGAAAAACCAATTGGGTTGTTACTGTGTTAATTAGAAAAGGTTTTGATTACATTCATACTATTTTGTAAAATTACAAGTTTCAAAACACTTGGTGTTATTAAATCTATAACCAACATGCTATTGTAAAAATCTCTACATGTAACAACCCAATTGGTTAGTCACCCCTTATGTGAATTTGGTTAGTTTTATGTATCCCCCACCTACAACTCCACCCTGTCCTCTCCAACCTTTAGCTTTCAACATGCAAAATGAAAAAAATAACAACACAAAGTGTTTTCCAACCTGCAATTATTTTGTGCAATATCATATTTGATCACATCTTCTTGAAAAACAATACTTATTACAATTTAGAATGCAGGTCTTACTCATGTCAGCATCCAATGGCTGTAGGTGCACAAAACTCAGTGACAAAGATATCTTCTTGTGCAAGCCACCATGCTGATGACTTTTATGGTGAAACTCCTGATCACAACACTAACTACTAGAAAAACACAAGAAACATAACCAAACGGTGCCATTATTTCCTTGTTTCCATTGTCATAAGTTTCCTCCCATCTACCAATTTCATCAATTTTATCCCCCGTCTTGGCGTTCCACGCACTACACCATCCCATCATGTTATGTTTGTTTTTATGCATTTTTGTATGTTATCATGTCTATGACATATGTTCTTGTATGGAGAATAGCCACTCTTTTTTGGTCAATCAAGGTGATCACCAAGGTTTTCCTTGACTTATTAACCTTTATTCTTGCATATTTATGCACACCATCATTTGTAACCAATGTGTCTTGCAATAATGTATATTTTTTCATTCGTCTGTACAAGTAATGGTTCAGTTTACAATATCATTGAATAATAGAACTTTATGATCTACCAATATTCATCATTTAGGTGTTCATTGAGAGACACAAGATATAAATTTTTTTTTGACAGTGGTACTTGGTATCCTTCTTTTCTATTTTCTTTTCCCTTATTGATTATTGCAAGTTATGGTCTCTATCATATGCTTTTATTGATGCACTATACAAGTCCAAGTACATTGCCATTGATTCTCTATTCTACTTGACCTACAAAATTCTATTTATGATAATATGGGCCATGTTTTGTGATTTGTGTGTACGATGATGCATGGTTATCTTCATTCAACACATGCAAGTATAGTGAACTAACCATAACATCTACATCTTCCATTTGGATTATTCAAGATTATTAAACTTCTTGTGATAATGTGACACATGTATCTTTTTGGGGTTTTGGAGACTATAATGGAACTAAAAAAAGAAATGATAGATCAATCATTACTATAGAAAATTTTGTAGTTTTAGATATCAATTTGTGCCTTTGAAAAGGATTGGTATAGAAAATTGCATGTGGCAATACACAATGTGTTTTTCAAAATTTAATTATCTTTATTATGAATGTGGCTATTATCCCTAAAAAAAGCATTTCAAAGGCATGATAAGATAGAAAAACATATTTAAACATGTTTTTTTATTGGTATAAGGATAGGTGATGACACTCACTAATGACACGTGCCTAAATGTCTATCAGTTTCTGTCTGTTAGTCTTATCTTGCAATGATGTGACCCTATAGAGGATGGGGTGTTATGTTATCATGTCTAAGACATGTGGTTTTGTCAGGAGATTAGCTTCTACCCTTTACTACCAATACAAGAAAATAAATTAGAAAAAACATGCTAGGAGAGATGAGTTTTTCATATATCTGAATGGACATCCAATTCTTCATAGTTCCAATAGAATGACAAAATGACAGAATTGTTGATATATATTATAGCTGTTAGCGATAGGTTAAATTGGAAATTAAATTACCATTGTATAGTTTAATATGTTTGTTTATTGTCTGTAGAAGTTGACATGTTGCAGTCAACACAACATATAATCCAATATTGGTGAAATTTTAAATAAAATGGATTCTTTGTAGCACCAAATGTCATTAATTTTCTAATTTAATCTATCCCTAATACTTCTCTTCCTTCCAAGTGGTTGATGTAGGCAAGGAAACAAAATTGAATAAAACAAGGGTGGGTGGATTGAGAAGGAAACTTTAGGAGACGTGAGGCTTTTTCACTAAATACAGGTGATTCTAGCTCTAATAGCTTGAATTGCAAGTGTACTGGATAGCTAAATTTACATAAATTATTTTGTGTTTAGAAGTTCTGATTTATTTATAGATGAGATGCTTACTATGGGGAATGCAAACAATTTGTAGTTTAATCTAAATAAAATAAATGTTACATTATTATGTGCCTATTATATCCCAAAATTTTACGTGAAAGATGTTTCATCCTTGAAGTGTGAGTATTACATGGTAAATGCTCAAAACAACATTGAATGATGATACTACATCATTTTAATTATCCCCCTCATAATTGATTTGTGTTTTCTTATTGCATAATTTATATAATATCTTGCATTAATGTTCCCATGAACATCACTAAAATATCAAAATTTGACTCTTGTTTCTAGCTCAATCAAATCAACAAAGTGGAGAAAAAATGTAAGGAAATTTGAATTGTAAGGCAGACTCATCTAATGAATTTTTTTTTTTTTTTTTTTTTTACATCTTTTCTAAAAAGAGTGATATAGAATGGTTGAAAGAGATGTTGCATGAAGTATTTATTGTTCTCTTTATCATCACTAATATAAAGTACATGTGGTCTCACAAGTAATTGTACTCATATGATATTGATTTTCCAACTAGAAGCTTTGCATTGTGCCAATGTGTCATATAAATGTCAATGAATGAGTGTGAACATCTATAGAATACAACTTAAGTCATTGATTGTCATAATCAAATCATGTAAAATATTTATATAAAATACTCTACATTTATATTAAAATTGATTGTTTATGATTCTTGGTAAATTTGAGAACTTTTATTTTGAGAAGAGCATGAATCAAATTTCCCTTGCTAAATACACCTTCAATTATTCATCTCATGATGTAGAATTTTCCAAAAAAATGTATATAAAATATATATGGTTGTGTCTCATTGTGATCCCACCACCTATAGACATCACCAAGATTGAATACAAGTGGCTAAAACTCTTGGTTTGAACAAATTGAATTGTTGATGGATAATTTAAGTATGATTTCTCCAACACTACATCAATGTGATTTATCTCCAAAAATAGAATAGGAACGTTTGGATCCTTTGTAATTAGATCAAATATATTTGTAAAAGAACATAATATTTATCATTTTACATTAGAGTAATTCTCCATTTAAATTATGTACCTTTGTTCAATTGTGAAGAATCTCTGCATAGTTGGGTAACTTCATAAGGTTGTGATTAAGGAACATTGTTATTGTTATTATTTTTACTTAGTATAATATACCATACAAAATGCTAAGGTGAGGCCATAATAACACACAAATGGCCATTAGGCTTCCCAAATTTTGTATTGGGAATTGTTGTTTTGTAAACACAATGTGTTTTGCAATGTAGAAGCTTCTTTACAAATTATATGAGTATTACTTGTTGCCCATTTTGGAGCTTTAAAAACACAATTTTTTTTAACTGTATAAACTCTTGGCCATGCTCTCGTTACACTGTGAAGTGTGTACTATGAAGTACACTATGTATTGGCGATTAATAAAGGTTGCCTTTAATGAGAAATGTGCTATTTGATAAAATAGAACCCCATCTATACATTTTAATATTTGCATTTCATGACAAAGCTTGGGTATAATTTAAGCTAGGCTTCAAAACACATTGTGTTTTACAACTTGCACTACATAATGTTCACCACTGTCAACAAGTTTATTCATTATTGCCAATAATGGCAAGAAATTGGCGTTTTTGCTATTTGTAATGCACACTTACATATACATACTTAAAAACCACAAGGGGTTGAGTACATTGTGATGTGGAGTTTGATAAATACAGTGTGTTATGAAACATGCAATTTTTTATATCACACATGATGTGTAGGTCTAATTATCTACCCTGATGTTTGATCCATGCCAAAAAAAATATTCTAATGAAAAAACAAATAGTACCATTGAATATTTCATAATTTTCTAATATTTTTTTAATTACTAATAAATTATTTTATACAAAAATTATGAGCATTTAATGTTTTAAAATAAAGTAAAAATTTGAATGAGAATGTACCCTATTATTGGTGGAAAATATAGAAAAAGATCTTGATCTACAATATAGAGCTCCAAACTAGCTTTCTAATTCCTATAAGAAATTGAAAATCCTTTTAGTAGGTGGAAAATTATTCTCATTTTTGTAAAGAAGTCATTTAAAAGGTGCATAGAGGAGGGGGAGGATCTATTTCGCCACCAGTTATATATTGCTTGGTCACCTAGGTGACTAGAGGTCGATAGATAGGTGTTAGACACTTTCTTTTCCCTCACTTGATCATGAGCTACAAATCACTACAAGTAGGGTAGGAACTATTTAGAAGTAGGGATTCTAGTCTCCCATATGATCGAGGGCCCCATGAATGTTAAAAAATAAAATAAAGTTAAAGAAACAATTAAAATTTTAAAATTAGAATATAATTTTAAGCAGATTTTTAAAAAATTATATGACAATTATATAAAACATTGACTATGTTATACTCCATAGGTTTTAAGCCTATGGTGGTATGCATAGGGGTTTTAAAAGCCCCATACATTGTATATACATTATGGGTTTAAAACCCTATGGTGATGTACACAAGCCATGACTTCCTCAAATGTGATATATACACTAAATCTTGATGTGTAAAACACAAACCCTAAGCCAATACACATTGAATATCTTACCACACAATATCCTTAATTGACTATGTATATACTTATGATAGTGATAGAATTTTATTTAGATATAGTTATGTTGGGAAGATTTATTATGTATATATACCAATGATGTGTACCTCAAAGCTATGTGTATATTGAGATGAATATATACTCATTCAAACAATGTATATATCTTGATGTATGTGTATATACCTTTGTAGTGATTTGCAATAGAAAATAGATGCTCACTTTAATATGGTATAGTGGTATGGAATTTCATATGACCATATGGAATTACATACTAGGGGCCCTAAATTTCTTTTGCTAAATTTCACTATATCAAAAATATAGAAAATTATATATCGAAAGTCATCTCTTGACCCTCATTGATGCAACCATGAGGCTAATTTCATGATACACCACTCCTATAAAAAAAATATCTCCAAGATCTCTCTCAAAAAAGTATTCACCTAAAAGATCCAACTCACAAAAAACTCACATGTACACATGTTAGAAGTATCAATTGACACTAGGTTCATCAAAATTAATTGCATGCAAATAAAAAAATAAAAATTAACATCAAATAGAGACCAAATAAAACCAAATACATGTAAACCTTAGAAAGCACATGTGTGATATGCTAATAGATTAATGTGGTTTCTAATCAAACTAGGAGGATGATGTTATGATAGAGATGATTGAGTGATCAAATGGACAATATAATAGTATGATGGACGAAAGGTTCCCAAATTGGGTGAGAGAACTCTCATTTATAGATTTTTTAAGTTAGAAATCAAGGGACTGTATCCATTGGTTGATGGATAGTTGATATTGAATGAGGATTAAGATTTGGATTAAAGTTGTAGACAAGAGCTAGGTGGTGAAATTAAAATATCAAATTAATCAAAGCTCTCAAGAAAATGGGATTGGAAAAATGCCAAGAGGGGATTGATGTGAAAAGGTGGCTAGGAGATCAATGATGGAGATTGGACATAGGAAAAGGTATTGGGATAATATTTTGTGGGAGGAGTTACAAAAGGTATCTTGGGAGGGAAAAAAATGACATTACAAAGGCACAATTTGACTTTACAAAGGCAAGATTGATCTTGTTGAACACTTCAAAGGAATTGGGGAGTTTAAAATTAGGATTTATTGAAAAAGGAAATCTTTTCACATGTGCACAAGATTAGGGATTAATTAGCATACATCAGTTAATTAATTAGGTATTAATTATTTGATTTAGTTAAACTATATTTGGAATAAGGTTGACTTAATTAAATAAATATAAATTTATTTAATTAAGGTGGGGGGTAAAGGTGAATGTTAAATTAATTAAATAAATAAATTTTATTTAATTAATTAATGACTAGAGTAAGAATATAATGAAATGTTGTAAGGTATTATAATTTAGGTGTCCACATCTTACATGTTTCTCATCTTTCTCTTCTCCAAAGTCTCTTTCTCTTTAAATAATATACCCACCTTCTATTTAAAATTATTTCTTGGCCTATGTATTTTTCTCATTTTGAAGCCTTTATGCATTTCTCAAATCTATCATGCATCTTCTTCTATCCTCTCTTTTATGACGTCACCCCTTTACTCCTCATGCCCCTTTGTTTGTTTTTCCATTGACATTAATACATCTCCTCATTCATTATGGGTTGTTAGTCTCTATACTTTTTCCTCAGGATGCATCTTCTTCACCAAGCATCCTTATTTCTTGGCCTATAGCTTGTAAAATAACACTCCACATTTTCATTAAAGGGTAGGTTATTGTTTTTTCCCCCTCCTATAATCCTCTCATTCCACACTGATACAACCCCAAAAATCCATAAATATTGCCACTAGGGATATTCTAGATATTTTCCCTCTCCAAATCAATTAAAATTTCCCGCTCAAACTAGTTTAGCAACCAAATGGTTCCTCTTGAATTCTACACCTAGCTCTTAGATTTACTCTTAAATTTATTGTTCAAATCTTTAATTTGGGAACCAAACTTATCACCCTCCTAAAAAATACCTAGGAAAGGTTAAAAAATACATGCTACCATGTACCTATCATGGCAAGGCATTAATTACAATTGGTGGCCAATTTAAATAGCTTTCAAATTGGAAGGTGGTTCTTTTAATTAAAAAATTCATAATAGAGAAAGGGCTGCTTATTGGTCATACACAATTCTTTTACATTAGGTATTATTATAAAATATATTTTCATCATGCTCAAGTAAACTTGTGGGTATCAGTGCAAAGCTGTGTCACACTTTCAACCAACTTATTAGCACAAGTCATTTTAAGTATTTTTAACTAGAAATTAATTTTGGTCAAACATATTATCTTGTAAGATTCATTCTAGCTAAGTTATATGTGTCCACAACTTTTCCAACTAAAATTGTTGGCTAAATGCATATTTAGAACCACGTTGAGTTCAATTTACCAAAAAATTAAAATTATTTCAAAAATATATATATTTTAATAGTTTAATTATTATTTATATTTTCTCCTTTTTTACCTATTTCAAAATATTGGTTACCAAGACAATAAAACATTAGGATTACTATCTCAAGGAAAATAGAAATTGTATATTAAAAAATTGAAAAAAAATATGATATTCTTAGAGGAAGAATTATATCAAGATGGTATAATTTTTTTCTATTTTAGATAAATGATTAATATTAAAGTTGACTTCAACTAGAACAAGTGAGTTTGAATATGCACAATATTTTAATATTATTAAAAATATATATATATTTATGAAAATTGGAAAAATATGTCCATTCTCTAAAGCTTCAAGTTATAAATACACTCAAAAAATTTGAAGGAAGAAAAATAAAATTTACTATATAAAGATTGACATCTCATATAACTTCATTTTTTAGCATTTTATCAACAACTAAATTATAGTGATAATTTATAATAAACTATATTCAAATAATTTTTTAATTTTTTTTAAAAAATACAAACATAAAATATACTAAAAAATAAACATTTATTAATTTACATCATTTCAAAATGCAAACATATAACTAATTTTTTAGTGATTCACTTTAAAAAGCTTGATCAATAAGTTGGCCATTTTATAAAGTGTGACACAACTTTGTATTCTTACCTTGTTCAGATACATTAGACCCCACACACCTAGTCTTTATTATCTAAATTTTTGTATCAATTTCTGTGTAACTATGAATACCTTTTAGATCTCTTTCCATAATATAATGTAATACATTGTATTGTCTTATCCATGTACTAGTCAAATAATGTATATCTCGACCAAATCAAATTTCATGTCATTTACTCAAGGAAGACCTTTAAAAATAGCCAATATCCTCACGTAAGGCCAATCCTACCAAATGCCTTCGTTGAGGGTCCAGAGATACCCATTAACATAGAACCACCGCCATTATGAAAGGATGAGAATCATATAGAAATAACAAGATAATTTGAAATCATAATCACCTATATTTGAAAGCACCATCAACATCATAAGGCATTGATTACTTGCTTGATTTGTCTGCCAAAAATTCTAAACAATATGGCAATGGATTTGATTTGTTATTAAGATAGGCTAAGGTTATTAACCACTTCCTCAAAGAACAATAACAAACTATAATTTTAACAACCTATTTCAAACTTAACAAACAAATATAGTGCAATACTTCTGATTCTCATATCATCAATCTCAATAATACTATTGTAGCATATTTTTGTGTGGCATTATCTTATCTTATACCAAGTTTCATGAATCAACATGGCCTATGTTGAAGTGGTTTCTAAAAGAAGTTTGTCATAAGTATCTCATATGAGATTGAGTATAAGATACTAGATCCTAATAACTTCAAACGATTAATGGTTTGAAATTAAAGTTACAACCTAATTCTTTATTATCTTCTTCTTAATAATTAATCATCAAATATGATCCAAAATATCAAATAAAATAATATACACAATAAATTTAGAAACAAACTCTGAAAAACACATACCAATTACTTTAATTTAAATTACAGAAGAAAGAGATCACATATAATAATGAACTTTTGTTTCTTATATTCTTATTATCATCGATTTGACCTTCTTTTCCTCTGCTCGTTCAGAAGTTTGCCATATATATTGTCATATCCGCCCGATCCTGCCGGACTCCATTTCCTACAATCCCCTAATCTCTGGCATTTATTTTACACATATAATGAACAGCTTTCTCAAGATCAACAATACAAAATAGAAAACAGAGTTATCTCAATAGCGAGATGGAATTTCCGTCCCAACACATGCGGTCGTGGGTTCGGATCACTCTAGTCCAGCGGCATCAACGGCCTCTATAAACAAGGGTTCATTTCATTTTAGTTTTGTGTGAGAGTTTTCTGTAATGATAAGCACAGCAACTGCCATGGCCGCCCCGAGTATAAGCTATCTTCTTTTCTCCAGTCTTTTTGTTCTGATAATGCTGCATGCTCAAATGTTCTGCATAGCAGTGTCTTCAGCGGAAGATACAAATGTATATTTTAATTTTTCTCCTCCTCACACTACTGTAGGATATTTATAAACCTAGGTATTATGTTTAACTATCTCACCAAGCTGACTATGCACTGGTTGTGTGAAATTAGCTATATGTTATTTACATGGGCAACGCTCCATCGCACCATAGTGGACATTCTTACACAACAGCTGCTGCGTTGCACCTTGATATGCTTGAATCTGTGCATGGAAGGTTATTATACCTTACCTATAATCTACTGTCATGCCTGAATAGGGTTAATCAAAATAAATGAGTGATTGTTATATTGAACAGCGATTAATATTTTAGTTCAAACTGTATATTTTAAGTTTTGGTTTGTTCAAGATGTTTATATGAAATCGCATTAATAGGTGGATTTTATTAGGAAAATTAGTGTGATTTCAGATGAGTCATCTAAACAAGTCAAAACTTAGAGTGTGTTGCTTAAACTTGTCCGTGATCAGCATGCTAATGTGATCATATCTAACTGTAATATTATCACATTAATAGGGGATCTTATTAGAGAAACTAGTGTGATTTCAGATGAGCCATTTAAACAAGTCAAAACTTAAGAGTGTATTGTTTAAGCTTGTCTGTGATTAATATGCTAACGAGATTACATATAACTGTAATATTGTTACTGAAGCCGGAAGGCAGCAGAGGAATCGTTGAAGTATAGTTATTGCAAGAGCTTTGGTGGATTTGCTGCTATGATTTCTCCATCCCATGTCCAGCAGCTCTCAGGTGAAAACAAAATTAAATCTTTTTTTTACTATTTCTTATATAATTTTATTTAATAAAGAATAACGAAGGTGTCAGAGGAGCACACCCACAGAGTCTAATAGGACCAAGTCCACAAAATAGTCCAGAAAACAGAAGGGGAAAGATGAATGACCCAGCAAAAATCCCTCCAGATCTCAACTCTCCTCTTTGAGGACATTCTGCCAAAATTAATATAGTTTTAAATGTCAATTTTTTAATTTTTATTTTGATTTTGGTCATTATTGGGAAGCTGCATAATGGACTTTAATATATATATATATATATGGTATTAATGTATAGATATGGATGGTGTGGTTTCGGTGTTTGAGAGCAAGGAACTGCAAGTTTTAACGACTAGATCATGGGATTTTCTTGGCTTTCCTGCATCTGCACAAAACAGTAATTTGGGTTATCAAAGCGACATCATCATTGGTGTCCTGGACACAGGTGAAACCATCGAAACCAAATTGTTTAATCTCTTGATTGAGAATACGTTGGATAGTTTTTCAACAAGTTATTTTTCCTATTTTGAGTTGAAAAGAATCATGTTACAGTGTTTTAGTTATTATTAATTATCATGTTGATGTGGTGTTGTAGGAATATGGCCAGAATCAGAGAGTTTCAACGACACTGGATTTGGTCCAGTGCCATCCAAATGGAGGGGTGGATGCCAAACAACATCAGATTTCCCCGCCTGCAACAAGTTAGATTCCTTCCTGCTCATTTGTTTATAATTATATACTCCATACCTTATCTTTTTGGGTGCAGCAAAATGCTATTAGATAACAATACATATTATAGAAATGATCATAGCACAAGAAAATTGGGCCATTGCAATGTCAAAAGATTCTTGACTGCATTCTTACATATTTTACATGATGTGAGTCGTGTTGAAGTAAAAGTATTTTATCTTTCTTTCTTTTTTAAAATGATACTTATTTTTACATAAAAATATAATATTATTTAATAATAAACATAATGTTTTCAAATAATATAAAATTTATATTTCTTTGATTTATCGATAGATTTATTTAAAGATATTTATAAATTAGTTAATTACTGTTTTTAATATTTTATATATTTTTTAAATTTAATGTTTTTCATATATTTAATATACTCCAATTGCGATCATATTTGTTTCTTACCACCTTGTTTTTTGGATTTGATTGTGTGAGAATTTTTGTATCGAAAGATTGATGCAAAAATTCTCACACAATCAAATCCATAAATCATTGCAAAAGAACATTATGAATTGTGGAAACTTGATATCTTTAATCATATTTGTATCTATTTTTTGAATCATAATAATATTTCATATTAATTAAAAAGATAATAATTAATGTAAATATTTGATAGAAGATTATAGAAAGGGAAAAAATGTTTTAAGAGGTTTTTATTATTTTAATTATAAATATTTTAAATACATTTATATTATATTAAATGTGTATTTGTAATATATTTAATAGTTTTAAAAATATTGAGTTGAGATCATTAAAAATCAAATTTATAGATTAAAAATAATTGAAATTCCTTTCAATTTATTTATATATGTTAGATTTTTATGAATTCATTTTAGTATTATTTTACCATTATTTTTTTTACAAACTACCTTATCATTTGCCTTTTGAGTTTTTCAAAAAATAATCATTGAAACATATAGAATAACAACTAATATCATATCATGAATTTGTTAATCTAATAATATAAAATATATTGTATATTTTAGAATATGCCAAGACTAAAGTACAAGGTTATATATCATCCTGTATCTTGCACCACAATATTATAAAATTGAAATAATTCAAAATTTTTTTTTACTAGGTTTGTGTCAATTTTTTATTTTATTATTTATTTATATAAGAGTTATTTTATTTTTCATTTTGAGTTATTTTATTTATTATATAATTATAAAATTTATTGTCTTTTACCTTATTTTACTATCAAATTATTTTATTTTATTACATATCTTAAAAAATAGTGTCTTTAATTGAAGCCTTTACATTTAAAAAAGAAAAAGTTTTTTCCTCATGATGCTAGACCAATTATGTAGCTAAAAGTATTTTTTTCCTTCTAAATGCTAAGGGTTGTGTCAATTATTTATTTATTTATTTATTCATATAAGAGTTATTTTATATTGAGTTATTTTATGTATTATATAATTACAAAATTTATTGTCCTTTACTTTATTTTACTATCAAATTATTTTATTTATTACATATCTAAAAAAATAGTGTCTTTAATAGAATCCTTTACATTTAAAAAAAAAAGTTTTTTCATCATGTCGCTAAACCAATTATGTAGCTAAAAGTATGGATAATTCACCAGGAAACTAGTGGGAGCAAAGTTTTATCGTAGTTTACCATATCCAGTAGTTAAAGGGGATTTTTTTATCTCCAAGAGATGGAATAGGCCATGGAACACACACTTCCTCTACTGCTGCTGGAAACTATATAAAGAATGCTAGTCTTTATGGAATTGCCCAAGGAGATGCAAGAGGTGGGATACCTGGGGCAAGGATCGCTATGTATAAGGTTTGTTGGCTTTCTAGCTTTGGTGACACATGTATGGATGCATACATCCTTGCAGCATTTGATGATGCCATCTATGATGGTGTAGACATCATTTCTGTATCACTTGGTGTATTTTTACCATGGAACAACTACTTTGAAGATTCCATTGCCATTGGATCATTTCATGCAATGAAGAGGGGAATTTTGGTATCAAATTCAGCTGGAAATGATGGACCTGACAAGGAAACAGTTATCAATTATTCTCCATGGTCTCTAACTGTGGCTGCAAGCACCATTGATCGTAAAATGGATTCTACACTTCTTTTAGGAAACAAAATCTCTATAGAGGTAATTATAAAACATCCACCCATTTTTTAATTTTTCTTTTCCATAATAGAATATAGATACTTCTAGATTAATTTCATGTTTTTTGGGGTTTATAGGGAAATGCTATAAACACATATACAATGGAGAAACCATGGTATTATTTAGTATATGGAGGTGATGTTTCCAATGTTTCTGGTGGCTTTAATTCAAGTTATTCAAGGTAACAAAAAATCATAAAAAGTACTAAAGTACAACAACACAATATTATATATAATTTGGACTTTTTTGTGCCCTGCAAAAGATTTTTTTTTGTAATTTATACTTATATAAAAAATCTCACAATTTATTATTTCTATGGTTTTTAAGGTTTTGTCGTCTTAATACTCTAGACCACACAAAAGTGAAAGGAAATATAGTTCTTTGCTATCCCTCTCTAGCTGCACCAGATCACTCTATTTTTGCTGCTGGTGGTGCGGGTCTCATTTTAATACAAGATGGATTTAATGACACTGCTTTTCCATATTTTAATCCTACGACAACGATATCAAGTAAACAAGCAGAAGTTGTATTAGCTTACATCAACTCTACTAGGTAGTTTATTTAAGCAAATATTTTTATTGTAAGTAAATAGATGTGTTGAAAACCATTGTAAATCATATTTTCTTATTGTTGATTATATTTCATTAGCTCTCCTATTGCAAAAATTCAAAAAACTACAACTCCCAAAGTACCAGCTCCCATTGTGGCTTCCTTCTCATCTAGAGGTTACAATCCAATTACTTTCGACATTCTCAAGGTATTTGTTTTTCACAGTATTATATTGAATTATTTATTTTTTCCAAATAAATTAGTGTGCTACAAATAATCTTAATTATCAATTGGAAAATGATGATAGCTAAATAGTAGATATAATTATGAAATTAAATAAAATTTAATACAATCATATTCTTTTTTATGATATGAAACTAAATCATATTTCATAAATCTTATATAGTAGGAAAACTATGGATTTATAGTTAATAGTAGAGGACAATCATTGCTTTAAAATAAGATTATATAGTAACACTTTTTTATATCTTAAATTGAATCAAAATTTATCATTTTCATATATTATGTACATTGTTACATAGTATCTAAAATATATAAATTAGTTATAGAGTATAAGTATGCCATTGGAAATTTCTTAATATATTATATTTATCTTTATTTAGCCAGATATTACTGCACCAGGTGTAAACATTCTAGCATCATGGACCAAAAATAATAGACTCACTCACTATGAAGAAGAGACAAGATTCCCTGAGTTCAATATAATATCTGGAACATCGATGTCATGTCCACACACTGCAGGAGCTGCAGGGTTTGTTAAGTCACATCATAATGATTGGTCTCCTGCTGCTATCAAGTCAGCGCTAATGACTACAGGTATTTTATTATTCACCTCTCATTAAACATATTCATTATATATACTTTTAAACATTACTATATATTTTCAATTTCATGTGGATCCTATATTTGAAATCACTCTTTTGTAATTTTATAAGGGTAATTTTATTTTAACAACCTTATTTATTAGCCCATAAGATTTATAACAACGAGAAAAATTTATAATTCTATTTTTAACTAAATTTACATATTGAGCAATTTATCTTTTGATGCAGCATTTGTAATGGATCCAACATTGGCTGGAAATGAAGATGCAGAATTTGGGTATGGGGCTGGACAAATTAATCCAATTATGGCCACTAATCCAGGGCTTGTTTATGATGTAACTGTAGATGATTACATCAATTTTCTTTGTAGGGAAGGTTACAATGATACCACATTACGTTTGATGACAGGAGACTTTAGTAGTTGTGATTCAATAGAGCCATCTAAAAATGGAGGAAGACAACTTAACTACCCTTCAATAATGGTTGTTGCCATCCCAGGAGAACCTATTCAAGCTGAATTTCCTAGAACAGTTACTAATGTAGGAGTTACAGAAAGTACATACAAGGCTAGTGTTTTTGCACCCACTGGCATAGATGTAATAGTTGAGCCAAACACATTATCATTTTCCTCTTTGAACCAAAAGCTATCATATAATGTTACCATTAAAGGTGGATCCATTGTTACCAACACATTTCTTTCAGGTTCCTTAACATGGAGCTATGCTAATTACACTGTTAGAAGCCCAATCACTATCTATGCTATTCCCACATAGCTTTTTATTTGATTAGCTACTCAAACATTCAAGATTCTCCATGTTCTTCTATTCCATCTTTGAGCAATATGAAAATATGAATGAGAAATTTGGTGGCATTTCATTATTTTAATATCTTGTAAATGATAAACTCATATGTTTCACTAGGATATGATAGTCATTACAATATTTTAGTATATTTTATTATTGTAATACAATTGGAAGTTACAATATTGTGAGAAAAAATATGAAATCATCAATGCTCTTATTTCTTAATCTTTAGATGGCTTGGATAAATATGTTGTTGATTTTATATATTTTTTACAAGATGGATATTTAAGAAAATTAAGGTTAAACACAACTAATCCTATAAATGATTTAAGTAGAAAATGATTCATGAAATGCATATTTTACAAATTTGAAAAATAATAATAATATTTTATGTGCAAGAATTCCAAGTGTAATAGGAAACATTTTACAATCTTATGTTAATTTTTCTGAGTATTTGTTTAAAATGCTATTATATATTATTTAATTTCATCTATAAAAGCATTTACTAATGATGAATAAGTGTATCCATTATTTTGTATGATTTATTTTTCTATTGGTGTTATAAACAAGATGTATATTTAAGTACATTAAGGTTAAACATAACTAAGTCTATAAATGATTTAAGTAGAAAATGATTAATGAAATGCATCTTTTACGAATCTTAAAATAATAACAATATTTTATGAGCAAGAATTTCAAGTGTAATAGGCAATTTTTTACAATATTATGTTAATTTTTGTGAGCATTTGTTTAAAATACTAGTATATATTATTTAATTTCATCTATAAAAGTATTTACTAATGATGAATAAGTGTATCCATTATTTTGTATGATTTATTTTGCTATTGGTGTTATAAACTAAATCTAGTTTGAAACATTGAGAACACTTATCAACAATTTATCAATCTTAGTTCACCATAGTTGATAAAATATACTTTAAAAAATATTTTTAAAAATAGAAGTAAATTTTATAAAATAAAATTTTCATGCATTGAAAAGAGATTTTCTACCAAGCTTAATTTTGAAATGTTGACTCCCAAAGCTATAATCCTAGAATCCTAGAGAAATCATTCAATATCTAGGTCTAGTGATGTATGCGACCTAGACAAAGTGATGATAATTATGATCATATGTGGGTAGCTAAGAGATCAATTAATAGAATTGGGAGTCTCCTTTGCAAATTTAACTTTGTAAAACATGGAGGTAGATCCAATAGATGTGAAATAAAATAATTAAAGAGAAGTATATCACATAGTCTTCAACTAACCACACATTAGTCAATTTTGTTTCTGGTTTTGATTGTGTTTGTGTTTAATGTCATCAACGTTTCGGATCACACTCCATGATCCATCATCATTTCTCTTCCTTATGCTCTCTTTCATCCTGATGATGGATCATGGAGTGTGATTTGAAACATTGATGTCATTAAACACAAACACAATCAAAACCAGAAGCAAAATTGACTCATGATTATGAACTGTGGAAACTTGATATCTCTTATAGCCACACATTATCAACACTAATAGGACAAACATTTGTTAACAAGTACTATGAGTGTTGGCTTACTAAGAAATAAACCATATATATATATATATATATATATATATATATATATATATATATATATATATATATATATATATATATATATATATATATATATATATATATATATATATATATATATATATATATATATATATATGTATGACATGCAAAATTAACATTATGCATTCAATTAGGTCCATTCATCAAGTAAACCAAATTCACATCCATCCACTCATCAGGTAAATCAGGTTCATCATCCATTTAAATTAAATAAATTAACTTTATTTGATTTAAGCCTATCATTACCTCATTTGATTAAATAAATCAATTTTAATCAAACCATAACATTTCATCTTTCATAAACCATCTTCTAATTTCATCTCATGCAAATTAATCCACCTTTATCTTACATCATCCCTTTAATTAAATAAATATTTATTAAATCCCAAATGCATTTTCCATCCCTTTTGATTTAAATAAATCAAATATTCAAGTCAAGTGGGTCAAAATCAACTAATCATCACCTAAGCTAATCTAATCATGATTAACCTAATCTAACCACCCATCACATCCTCTAGCTTTTCCCACTTGCACCAATAAATCATTTTAATTCATTTATAAAATTTTATTTCCATCAACTTGGCATAAAAATAGAAATATTCCCTCAAGTTTGAAAATGAAGACAAGTTGACTTGTC
>VDFB02163155.1:28457-40654 GCA_007258455.2 Sequoia sempervirens
ATATATATATATATATAACTACAAATTACACATACAAAATAGATAAATAGTTATTTATTTCCCTTACTATGTGTCCTCATAAAATTCACTTACAACATATACATATTTGAATCCACATAAGCATACTCTCTAAATATTTATCAATCAAGAGGTCTCAAATGATTTGATATAAATCATAATATTTCAATTTCCTAAACTGCTACAAAAAGGAATCAATGATGATAATTTAAATCATAATTTTACTACATAACAATTCTATACTAGTTCTTATTCATTTCAAAATAGAATAGAATACATTTGAAAAAGAAATAAAAATAGCAAAATAATTTATGCATCACACAACTTATCGACTATTATTGTTATGAGTTATTTATGCTAAATTTAAAAATATACCCCTTTCATGATATTGTTGGAATAATAATTGTTCATGCAATTATATTTTTCTATTCCATTGACAATGCTCAACTTGGATTTCAATACCAACATTGCTTCACTACTAACATTAAGAACATGAGGATTAGAACAAATATTAATAATAACAATAGTACTTTTATATTAATCTCAATACACCTAATTTTTTTTACAATACAGATTATTACAATAGATCTCAATATTGCTTCGGTTAGCAATATCATTATTATTTTGAAAATAAAAATTTCCTTTATACAAAATGATACCATCACACCATTATTTTGGATATCTCGTAACCATCACAAATACATTATGATTAATATAATTACTTTATGATAATGTTATTATCAATACTATTTTATTTCCAAACTTCAAAATATATCAAGGAAAATATTTTGTTATACTATATCAATGTTCACAAAATAACATTTTTATAACCATAATATTAATAATGTGATTTAAGGTATGACATCATTATTGACACCAATAATCATCCCATATAAGTTTTATTTAGATTAATTATATGATACTATAAATAATGAGTAACTTTACTTACCCATATATATTAAATTTATTTGCTATATTTCCTATAGAAAGTAATAACATCAATAAATAAGAGAACTTCCTAAAGAAAACCTAATTGTTAATCCTTTCTCTTCTTTCTTTCTTTTTTTTGAGAAAATATTTTTAGTTATAGTTAATATAATTCCCTACCTTCACGGGAAAGTGGGAAACATTCCCTTCTGAATTCTTTAAATGATTTAAAGAGAATGGGATCATATTTAAGAAGGGCTTCTTAAAGAAAATAGGTGGAGCCCCACATGGGAAAGGATTTACCTTCGGAGCAGAAAATTTATTTATTGTTTTTTTTTTTCTTATATGTCTTATGACTTACTACATGGTCCCATGGGGGGTTTGGGCTCCTATTTTCACGGAAGCAGGTGGACCCATGGAAAAAAAAATCTGCTACAAGATTAAATGGAATCTTTTTTCAGCCCAATAGCGGTGGCTGAAAATTTCAGCTGAGTGGGATTGGATTGGAGTAGCTTGAAGATGATTGGATTAAGTACAATTGTTGTTGGTTAATGATATACTTTGTAACCAAATGCAACATAATGGAAAACTGCATGTTGCGGGAAATATTTTTATAATAAAAAAACCATTTTATGACACATGAAACATAACCAACCTCTTGAGGAAAAATATAAATACATATCTTCACTTTTTATTTAATAGATTGAGGAAAAAGATCTGACACTTCATAAAACCATAGTTTTACAAAGTACATACTATAATTGGGCCCTACAAAATGGTGGCCTTTCTTTTAAAATGCATAAAGCATGAAGGACAAAGCTCGTATCATTGAGGTGACTTGAGTATAGGAAGAGCTCATCTTGGGGAGCGAGACATTATCAATCATTTTTGTGCTCTTTAACCCTCATAAGTGCAAGATTTTCTTGAAGTTTGCTATTAATTTCACAATGAATTTGGTATGCATTTGTTATGGTGGTGCTCGTGGTAGTTGTTGCATGTATATGCACATTTCTGGTTTTGTACCTGCTTATAGATTTTGGCTGGTTTTGTAGGTGTATAGATTTAGTTTCCACATTTTTTTATAAATATAAATAGGATATATTTATATTTCTTTCATAGTAGGAAAATCTCGTGGGGTATGAAGATAGCAATGAAGAGGAATAATTTGTGAAACGAAATGCCATTCAAATTCATCAAGTATTGCCTTTAAGACAAGTAGCTCCTGACAAATCCTATTGACTGATAGTATTATATAATTTGCTAGGTATTTTTGTGTAGTTTTTTGTGGTTGATTTTGTCTTGCACAGAGCACTGTTTTAGTAGTCACTGTCATACTTTATCAATGTTGTGTACATAAAAAAATGAGAATAATAATGCACAATGAGCATCTAAAAATGGACAAAAGAGTTTTCCCACAAAATACAACTTGATTTATTAAACATTTAGAAAAGAAAATGTTATAGAAGTTTATTTTCTGGATTCACTTGAATGTTATTACTTCCAAAACCTTCGAGTCAATTTGAAAAAAAAAGTAGCAAATGGAACCAGCATACACCATTGAAAAAACATTTGATGTTTGAAAAAAAAGGCATAACAACACGATGTAGTAAGTATATATATATATATGATTTATATTCAAAATATTTCAAAAGTCAGATCATGAACCAGAAAGCTACATACAAGTTCTTGTAGTACAATTAAAAAAGAATGAGATAAAATGCAAGTTGGAAAATTACAAAGGAAGATAATTGGTTATTAGGGACATCTGCTCAAATATTATGCAACATATTAGCTCAAACGTTTACACTTCCAAGCAGCCCATAATAGAACTGTTTTATAGTCTAGTTATATAGACTCTTTTGACTAATTGTACAACACATGCTATTTATCCTCTTGAACATTTTATACTACCATGTTTTCTAATCCTCTTTTCTTTTCTTCTTGAATATTGTATACAATCCTCTTCACAAATTTTTTGAGGGAAACAGGACAGATCTTTATAGCCTCCTTATTTTCTGTACAGTAAGTGCTCTTCCAAAGGAAATGTGAGGATTTGCTTAATGGATATCAGAGCTAAGGAACAATCCTGACTGCCAAACTGGAAATTAAAGAAATTAGGAGATTGTGATCCTATTGATCACAAAGGAAGATTGCATCATTCAATTACGCATTTAATCAATGATAGTAATAATGAAAATAAAATTTCAATTGTCAATTGATCCTTGTTGTGTTGGTGAAGTTGAATAGATGTGAATGAACCCGCCAAAGATCAAATCTTCCATATAAAATTAAATAAGCAAATTAAACCATATAAAAATAAATAAGCAAATTCAATGGTCACATCTAGAAAAATGAAATCATTGGTTTACCTCTAGCATATTCCTTGTTACATACATATAAATAAATTCTAGGTCACCATGAAATGCTTTGATGTGAAACAAACAAGGATTTTTCCCTTTATCCCTCTTGTAATTACTGCTTCAGTTACCATAGCAAGATTTCCTGCATTTAGTACTCTTGGGCCATGGAAAGATGTGACCCTCTGGAGGCCCTCAATCCGCATTCTTTTCAGAAGTCTGTATTCTTCATATTCCTCTATAATTTCGCAAATATGTTCATGAAATGCATGAGGAGTAAGCCTGAACTTATATGTCTTACAATTTCCCAAATGGAAACTCTTATCAATGTTTTTTCCATCTCCTCTTTTGTTTATGTAGCCTGAATAATCTTCTCTTTTAAAATCAACAGACTCACAATTCCCTACTTCTCCTACCAAATTCCATTTATCATATCGGGACCCCTCTTCGTGGGTAACGTGGATTTCTTCATATCTTGAAAGCAGCATTCTTGCACTTTCAAATAACTTACTAAATCCTTGTGCCTCCTAATAACTCTATCGTCATTCTCCATGCCATGTAAGCCTGCATGAGGTAAATGATAGACAATCCTATCAAATCCGTCTGTCTGTGAGCTAATTCATTAATCCAACACCCAGAGAAATTTAATTAGGGTCTTTAATACACAGATATAAGTTGGGTTTGGTTTTCAAGTTTTTTTGGCTATTGGGGTGTTTAAGGTTTTAGGCTTTTTGAGCATTGAGAGCATCAAATGGCTAAACGACATCAGGGAGTAATGGGAAGAATCAATGAGAATGCACCCAATTACACTCAGGTTTTGGGTTTTGTAACACTGTTTATGGCTGATACAATTTTGTTGTTCTTGACTGGGCTCACAGTGGTAGGAACTGTGGTGGGATTGGTGCTTTTGACACCTCTTTTGATTTTGTTCAGACCCATATTGATACCTGTGGGAATAGTGCTCTTTGTGGCAGTTGCAGGTCTGTTTTCTGCAGGGGGTTTTGTTCTAAGAGAAACTGATGATAGACTTTATCTGCATTTTTCACTTTATTAAGAATCAATCTTTGAATTTAGAACAACAATATATTTGTTATCAGTTTTTATTGTCCAAGTTGTGGCTAATTGTTTGATGAAATACTTGATAAAGAGTTTGGTGTTTTCTTGCTTGCTCAGTGAGTGGATTGCATTCCAGTTGGAGCAGTTAGGTACCTAGAGGTTTGAAGAATTTTCATGGCCACCATCATGATTCTTTTTCTTAGTTTTTAACTCATTGCAAGCTCTACTTGTATGCCTTTCAAAGTTAAAAAAAATATGTCATATTTCTTTTTGTAAATTAATGCCAAGCATCACAAATTGCCTCTAGATAAAGCTGAGGCAAAAGGGGTTTCCGTTGGGGCTCATGATCCCATGGAAGGGTGATCCCACAATAGTGGTTTACACTTTTTGGCCCTAGCTGGACGATATTTTTTTTAACAAAATCTCCACATTCGGGCACCTATAGTGATTAAACCGTGAGGAATTTGAAGATGATGCAAACTAGAGTCTTGTCATATTTTTCTTGTAGATTCTAAAAATATTTTTCTCAATTTTTTTGGAATCGGATTGCACTTCTTTTTCCATCTCCCACGAAAATTGTTTTCAAAAAGCGACATTTTTTAAAAGTAGCGCACACCCGTGCTCTTGCCCTTAACTTTTTTTTCATGAAGGATAAAATTCTAATTCTTTCAAATTTAGATTTGTAGCTCTGATATCTAGTGCTTCCACTTAGTTAGATAGTTTTTTATTGAATATTTTTTCTTTAATCAAGTTTTAAAGTCAAATCAATTACAATTCAGACATAACACGACCGTATAACGCATAACTTTCACTATATGTATCGAATTTTTTTTTTTTTTTTTTTTGGATCAAGGACTCCAATATCTGGTGCACTCATATTTTTTCAATTTTTTTTGATAATCTTCTATTTTTTCCACTTAATGCTTGAGCAGAGTTTTGTTTCGATGAAAAACCTATATTTTAATAAAACTTAAAAATAGATAGATAATATAATCAAAACATACTAAAATTATATTAGTTGGATGGCTTCGTTTTGGGGAGCAGATACTAGTTGGAGTTTTAGAGATCTTCTCCATTTTCATTACGAAATTGGCTTGAAACTAAAAGAATTTTCAACAATTACGGTGCCAAGACCAAGGATGAAAAAAGAGGGGTTCGACCGAACAAGTGTTCGGTCGAACATCTTGGAAGGGTTCGGCCGAACTTGGGTTCGACCAAACCCATGTTCGGCCGAACCACCAACACATACAATTAAAAAAAGCAATTAAATGAATGTGTTTTTTGTTTTAGCCATACTAAATGGGTTCGGCCGAACATAGGTTCGGCCGAACCCACTCTAGTATGATTTTTTAATAGGGGATTTAGTTGGTTCGGCCGAACCAACTAAATGGTTCGGTCGAACCTTAGGGTTCGGCCGAACCCATTTGATATGAGGAATGGGAAAATTTTGAAATTTCCTTCCTCTTCAAAAGTGTAAACCACTTATGTGGCTTCACCCAAAATATTAATTCAAGCTATTGCCAGACAAGGGACCAGGGTGAAGCCAAATGCCACTATAATGATTTCCTTTCCTGGTTTTTCAACTCATTGCCAGCTCTGTTTGTATGTCTTTCAAGGAAAAAAGAAAATTTCCATATTTCATTTTGTAAATGAATGTCAAGCATCTTAGTTTATCTCTAATAGTTAGTGCTAAGTTTTTTTAGCTGCAAGGCAACACTATCATTAATGTGACATCACAACCTTAACTACATCAATTTGAAATTTGAATGTATATTTGCAAAGACTCCAACTTAATCATAACCTAAGATTCTAATGTAGGAGCATCCAGGGTGTAAGGGAAATCTTGTATCAACCAAAATTTGTTTCAACATCTATTTGTTTTGCAGGTATTTTTGAGATTTCCATATGTTTTGTGTTGTGCCTGTCATGTTTCCAGCACCACAATTTACCACACTTATGTTTTGTTAGTTCAAAGTTTCATGTTTGTAACAATAAGCTCAAGTGACATCCAGTAAGCTATGTAGTAGGGAACATAAATTCAACAAGGTATCCCAATTCATTCTCAAGAGACTCCAATTACCACACTCATGTTTCTTATCTTGAGGAGTTTAACTCAGCCAATAATAAAATGTTCATTGTACAACAATAAATTATTTGAACAATGCACCAATTATTTGAAAATTGCACCAATTCCTAGAGTTACTTACTTCATCATAGATACTAAAAAGGGAGCCATGTACGGAACCACGTTGAATTTAGATACTCCTAGCTCGAAGAAGATGAAAGATTGGCAATATTACATGTACTGGCAAGCCTAAAAACTACACAAGGGTGATGCACCAAAATCCATTGACAAATGAAGATTAAATCATTTAATTTTGAGGCCTTTGATCCTTGTCACATCCACCTGCAATGATGACCTACATTTTGTAGCCAACACACATCAATTCTACATCTTCTATATAAAGAGAAGCATAATCTGATTTGGGTGGATAAAGAGAGAAAGACAGAGGTAGACAGGAAGTGGGCATACGACAAAAGAGAGAAGGCAAATGATATTGAAATCTTTAAGGTCTATCTTGTAATCAAATGGCTAACATGCCTAGCATGTATCAAGTTCATGAAGTTCTTTAAGGCACATTAAATGAGACAACATTATCAATACCTCTCACCTGATGTATAGGATTTACAATAGATGACTTAACCAAAAATTGTTTTAGTCTTCCTTAAGCATCCAGTGTTCAAAGGTATGCATAAGATGCTAAAGAACTAAAAATGACTAACCCCGCTATTGCCTGAATGTGTTCCTCTAGCATAGCATCTATTGGAAGATTAGTATTATAAACAACAAATATCAAAACAACTCCAAGGTGATTGGATTCTAACAGTCTAAAAGAACTTGTAAGGACTCCCTTTCCAATTTCTCTAGCAAGCAATATGTTTGCACAGTCCTCCTGTATGCATCAAAACACATTGGATATCTAAGACTAACAACTCTGTCATGAGAAACACTGAAAATCTTAACAATTTCTAAGAGAAATAATACAAATTTCAGAAAAGGATGGATTGGAACAACATTTAGAAACAAAACAAAATGTTAGATGGATAGTCAAACCTCTCCAGACATCATATCAAGAGATTCTATATAAAAAAATGTCTCTTGTGAGAAGATTGTAGGTGCATATTCATCCTGTATAGGTGATGGCTCCTTGTTCTTCATCATTTTGATTTTCCAACCTTGTTGCCTTTCAAATTTTTCCCTCTCTGAGTGATGAACTTTTTCAGCATATGCAACACCAATCAAGAGAGGTCTCTCAAAAGCAGTTCTTGCAGTGTATTCAACAAATGTTTTCTGCATTAGCCAAAGTATGGCAATGAGAATGTAAACAAAACAATCACTTTTGTTGTATTTCACATAAAGCATAAAAACTGAAAGTCAACATTTCCTTATCATTCTGATATGTCACATGAGCATGGAAATCAAAGAAATGGGTATTTGTTATGATGAAGACAAAATTAACAGAAGAGTATAAAGCATTTAAGTTCATGAAGTTTTTGTAAAAATGATTGGTTTAAAGCTTGACCCAGAACTATGGGGAAACAATGCAGATGAGTTCAAGTGAATGTCAAGTGGTAGTTTGGTCCCTAATTATAAAAATTGCTATCCACTTGCAAAGATCAATTATCTTAAAGAGTAGCTTTAGGTCCATAAAAACTATTACAAAACCCTACCAAAGCAGATTTTTTAAAATGAGATGAACACAAACCAGTCTCCCTATTGCCATACAACAAATTCATCTTAATTTGCAATCTTGTTGAGTTTTGTACTGGAGATCCCATGTGATGTCATTCTTGAGCAACAAAGTACATCAGAATTGCAGGGAGCTCATAATCCAATAAATGTGTGAAATTTATAGAGAAACGATAAAACAATAAATAAATATGCAAATTTTAATGTAAGTAAAATACCAAACATGACCAGCATTGAGCAATTCATAATTTATAAAGCTGGGAAATAATTTGGTTATACTTCAACAAAGACAGGATTCAGTAGCAATAAAAATTCTCCAACCAATTTGAATGATCTGCCTTCGTATATTTGAAATGGAGATGGGAATAAAAACAAGATTTTAAATTCGAATGCAAAATCTGAAGAGCACAAAGATATACTAAGAGGGGAGGGGGGGTGAATCAATGTATCAACTAACTTTTTACCTCTCAACTCTTATCAACTTCAAACTCTAATACAAATCAACTATACAAGAATATTTCAATATGAACAAGTTGACACCAAGATTTTATGTGGAAACCCTTACGGGAAAAAAAAATCCACGGTACAAATAATGTACTTTATGAATTATATAAACTTTTTCAATGAATGTAGGCACCAACCTACTTGAATCACCAAATATGCAGTTTAGTAGGAACCAACCTACAAAGGGCACCAACCCTTAATTCTAATTTAGTAGGCACCAACCTACAAGGATTATCAACCTCTAACCTTGATTTAGTAGGCACCAACCTACAAGGAGCACCGACCCCTAATTCTGATTTAGTAGGCACCAACGTACAAGGAGCACCAACCCCTACTTGCCAAGCACCAACTTAGCAAAGATAATAACTTTAAAAATGGTGTTCCACCTTGAATGTTGCTTCTTCAATGGATGATGGACAATTCTGTTCAAACACTCTTCTTACGGATCTGGTATAATCAAATATTGCTCCTCACAAACTATGTCTTCTTCAGCTGATGACAAACTCTTTCTATGCCTTCATCAAGATCTTCTTTTTAATTATATCTTCTTCAAAAACTTGATGCAATCATATATATCTTCCTCTTAATTCAGCCCTTTGTTAAATTTGCTCATATACTCTTCATACAAATCTGCTCAACAAAATATATCTTCACAAAACTCTGCTACTCAAATATCAAATCTGCATTTATTCTTTCATATATGCTTCATGTATCTCTTTCACTTATTTCACTCCATCAATCAATATAATTTTCTAAATCTCTATTGAATCAGGTTTTATATAAATCTCAAGTTATTAAATAGTCCAATTCTTGATAATGAATACAACCAATACAATCTCCTTATATAATCTGCAAACAATCCTTTTAGACTTGGCTTTTCATTTGCTCGGTGTATATAATATACTTCTATCTCTTCCACCCACAAATTTGCATATGTTCTCTTTTATATCTGCATATATTTTTCTTACAATTCTGCCATAAACTCTTATTCCTCACACCTCATATACAGCTTGTGTTTTGATGATATATCGTTTTTCCACACAACACTTGTGTTTTGAGATATTGCAGTTATTCCACGCATAGCACAAAAATCATGTTTTATGATATAACTTTATTTTCTCACTTACTCATACGTATCTTCCTTTTCACCCACGTCCACACTACTTTCTAACTTCTATTTGTATCTTCAAAATCATATCCTTTCCCAAGAGACATATATTTGTTCATAATACCAATCATGTCTCTTATTCAAGACACTTCGTCGCATCTCTTCATGGAGCGATTAAATATTAATAATTACTAACCACACTTTAGTAACCGTTGCATTCTTAATACATTCGTTGCTTTTTATTTTGTCTTATAGGACTTTTGTCCTATTCCCATGTGCTTTTAATATATTAATATTCTTTTTCCATCATTGCTTTTTGGATAGTTGCTGAAAGCTGAGAATTATTTACCTAGCCTCCAAATTAGTGCCACGTTACCTCTAATTTGTCTTTTTGTGACTTTCATTCAGCTAGCCTCCAAACTAGTGCCACGTCACCCTAATTTGTCTTTTTTTTTGTGACTTTGTGTTTTTCTGATTTGTCTTGTTCTATTTGCTTTTCCATTCCATTCCATCTTCCATTTCGTTATTCTTCCATTTGAACCCGATCCATCCCTCCGTCCTCTTTGTCCAATTCTTCATTCCTTTCTTCTCCATCCATTCCATTTGATTTTTCTCTGAACCTACGTGCTCTGATCCATTCTCTTCTGGGAGTTTTCACTTCCACAATGGTCTTCTTTCCTCAAATATATTTATCTTGATCATACTATTCTGATTGCACTTGATATGTGTCTTCAACAATCTCCCCCTTTGTCATTGATGGCAACACAAACATTATTCTCTTCTTTTGCATTGCTCCCCCTTTTTATCTCTCCTCCTTTGACATCAATGGCAAAGGGACTTTCCAACAATGTCTTTCTTTTTAGCTCCCCCTAAATGTATGCTCCCATCTACTAATTAATACTCTTTTTCTCTAACTTCTTGATTCCTTGACTTCTAAAATGTTTTGACATCAATACAATTTCCAACAATGGAAACCAAATCATCATCTTCACTAGATTGACAATCCATAAGTAGATTTTTTTTTCTCTTCAAAAATTGAGGTACTTCTCCTTTTAGTTACCTTCTCCATGGGCTGAATGATAATGTTCAACTTAGCTCCCCCTGAATCCATGCATCCTTTCAAAATAGTGTTTGACATGTATCTTGCATGATCATACATTCATCATCATTTTGATTTTGTTTCCTTCTCCATACTTTTGTAATCTTTGTCTCTTTTCCAATGGTGTTCTTCATATCTTGTCTAGGTGGTTCCTCGAAGCCATATCTACAAAAACGTGCTATGTGTCCAAAGTTGTTGCACTTGAAACACATAATGTCATGACCAAATGAGTTATAATTTCTCCTAGGGAAGCTTGAAGTATTTTTTGCTTGAATTCTGCAATTTGTTGCTTTGTGGCCAAAATAATTGCATGAAAAGTAATATCCATTGAAAGAGTAAAACTGCCTAAAATTAAACTTTCTTTCATTATCCTTGAAACTTGTGACATTCTCATCAAACCTTGCACATTCCTCCTTTGGCTTTCCTAATTCATTTTTCAACATGGCAACTTCTTGTACTAACTTGTCACAATCTCTCTCTTTTGCACTTAACTTGATCTTTATCTCATTTTCAACTTGTTCAACCTCTACTAGTTGAGTCCTCAAATCTTCAATTATTTTGTTTAATTCCTCCAAGCTTTTAGTCAATTCCTTAGTTTTTAGTTTATGATTGGTGACCTTTTTCTTTAATTCTTCATTTTTCTTGTATGCATAGTGAAGTTCTTCCTCAAGATCTGTTTCTTCTTCTTCATTGCATTCTTCTTCTTCTTCATCACATTCTTGATCAACATCTTGTTCTTTAAATTCAGCCATGAACAATATTTTTTCATCATCATTGCTTTTATTGTCATCATTTTGTTCTTCTGAAGAGCTGCATTCTTTCTTTGAGTAAAAACTCTTTTTATGTTTTTGAGATCTTTTCTTTCCTTTTCTCTTGATGTAGGTTTGTTTCTCACTTTCACTTGAGTTACTATCACTGTAAGGACATTTGGAAGCATAATGTCCAACTTCTCCACAATTGAAGCATTTAAAAGGGAATTTTCCTCTATATTTTCCTTTTCCTTTCTTGAGTTTTCCCATGAAGTAAGCTTCTGCTTCATCACTTGATTTTTCATCTTTTTCTTCATGCTTGTTTTTCCCCTTTTTGAATGCTTTGAATGAGATTTCCTTTTGTGGTGATCTTCCTTCAATCCTCATCTCATAGGCAGCAAGGATCCCATGCAATTCATCCTTTGATAGTTGATCCAAGTTTGTTAATTCTTCTAATGCTGCAACCTTGGCCTCAAACTTTGTAGAAAGAGATCTTAGAATTTTGTCAACAATGAAGACATCATCAATCTTTTCACCAAGTCCTCTCATGATGTTCACCGTTTCATCAACATGAAGAAAATATGAAGCAATATCTTCATCGTCCTCCATCTTAAGAGTTTCTAACTTC
>VDFB02163156.1:0-28553 GCA_007258455.2 Sequoia sempervirens
ACATGAGTAAACAAAATACAATATAAAAATATAAATTCCCAACATATCATATATGATAGATAAACAATTTGATCTAATGTATAACCTTGACGATTAATTCTATTATATTCCAACTTCCATAGGCGAGGTGTCATTCTTCGTGGCTTTGATGTAGACTCTTCTTTCCCATTGAAAAAAAAAATTT
Organism: Sequoia sempervirens; assembly: GCA_007258455.2. NCBI lineage: Eukaryota > Viridiplantae > Streptophyta > Pinopsida > Cupressales > Cupressaceae > Sequoia > Sequoia sempervirens. The sequence continues at coordinate 185 of VDFB02163156.1, forward strand.
CAATAGTTTGGTACAAATGATTTCTATGGAGGAATTACCTATACTCATCAAACACCTGCTTTACTAAACTTGTTGAACAATGATATTTCATCTTTGGACCACAAATTGGACATGCAAATTTTCCCTTTGTTTGAAGACCTGCAAGATCATATATAATTGAATTAAATATGTCAATTTTTATAATTATATATAATTAATAGATTATTTAAAAAACATGCATGATATCTATTTCATAAAATTAAATATCGTTAAAGTGCAATCGAATGTTATAACATACCACAAAAGTGTGTTAGCCCTGGGGCATCATGAATTATCCATAGAAGCATTGCATGGAATTGAAATTATCTTTGTCCTATTGGTCTAGAGACATCATACATAGTGACGCCATTCCATAACTTTAGTAACTCATCATTAAGAGGCTCAATATATACATTCATATCTTTAACTTGATACTTACCTAGTTGAATGAACATAAATATTACATAATTATTATAACCATTTTATTGCAATATATATAAATTAATGTACATGACTATTAAATGAGAAAAATATAAGTCATTATGCAAAAAATAAAGAAATTTGATATAAACAAATACTTGGAACAATCATTGCCAATATTATGTGCTCCCTCTTATTGACATCCATGGAGGAATGTTGTTGTTGATAACAAAAACATGCCACACTAATTAAATAAATCTTAACTCTCTAAATGGATAGACACCATCTGTTGCCAATGAAAGTCTGAGATTACGAGGTTCTTCTTTAAAGTGTGGCCATTTTTCCTCCATGTCCCTAAATGCAGGACCATATGTAGGAATTTGAAATATGTCATCTCCACTTCTATTTTGTGCATGGTAATTCATAAATTGTGCTAGGCTTTCACACCTAAATAATCATTGCATACGTGGAATAATGGGAATATAATGAAGAACCTTGCGAGGCAACGTTTTTGTTAGTTGATATATTCAATATCTACTGATATGACATTCCAGGCATTTTGTTGCAAATTCATATTGATTATGATATATAATATGATCGTTGGGACATGCATCTATTTCTTGATACTCCATTCCAATATCTTTCATAATGGCAGATAAATCTCGGTATGAGCGAGGTAAAATATTAGATGGTGGTAACAAAAATTCACCTATCAATCTACAACAAAAAATAATTTGTTAATATAAAGAATATTAATGGTAAATATTTCATCCTTTATTTACTAGTAATGAACTAACAACAATTAAAATAGATAACTCTCAAAGTATTGTTAAAAGCTAGCATCATATATGTAACTGGTAGTTACAAATGTGCTCAATTTATTTGATCCGAGGGAAAAATGGAAAAATGAATGAATTTTTATGCATATGTAATTGGTAATTGCACATGTGTTATATCAATACATGGGTAATCGGTAGTTAAATATGCTAATTTTTAATTAAAGTGTAAATTAAATTATGCACATGAAAATGATCCATTATCACATGTGTAATTGCCAGTTACGTATGTGGGCGCTCGGAGTTTCTTATATGTTGCTATTATTAAATCACCTAATGATATCATCAAAAATCACTAAGGTGATGTAAGCAAAATGTGTTACAGTGATTTCACACAGAATTTGCAATAAATTTGTTCTATTCTTTTATGCAAATTGATTTCTTCCAGCAGAGAGTGGTTTCATACAAATGAGGTGGCCTTTTGTCAGTAAAGTTTATGCCGTATAAGGTACACATTACTTTGAGTTATCAGTTTCACATGAATTAAATTTGGAAAGGATATAAGTTTGCTTTGAGGTTGTCAGATTTACATTTATGATCAGTCCTTTCAAAGGTTGCACAAGCATGCAGACAGTATACAGGTGTTAGCAATCCATCATTTCTTAAACATGCTAATCCTTTTTTAATATGGTTTGCATATTTATGAGTTGTTCTCATATACGATGAAGGTGTGTGAAATATATTTAGCACGATGTGTTGAATGTCATCATTCTACTTGAAAAGTATATATTTGTACTTTCACAATTCAGAATCATCATGTTAGTACAAGTATTCGTTAAAGTTGTCTATTTATTTGGCCAAAGCAGTTTTTGTTGGAAAATAGTAGATAGGCTATTGTTTGATAAGCTTCTCTGCAAAATATTACAAGTTTAAATATTATGGATTATCTGCTGAAGAATTACAGAGTTTGGTTTCCAATGCAAAGATGGGAAAGCCCATTTTTTGGAAGGTTAGAAGAACCTCAGTTGCAAATTATTTTTAAACTCAGGTGCCCTTGTGATTACAGATGTCTCAAAAGTGTAGTTGGGAAATAATTTCTTCATCCTAAAACAAGGAGATTGATTTATCCTTCAAATATTCTGTCAATTTTATATCTAACTTGTTGGATATGTTGTAGTGTTTAGATTTTGTCAAGGTAATTGTAGAAAAAATGGATCATGAAGTGTTTCTGCAGAATGAAGCTCTTGAAGAATGTGCACAAAAATATGTTTTTGGTATGGGGGAGGGTTATGTTGGTGGAATTTTTCCACCACATTTCTTGCCTCATAATAGAGCTTTTGTTAATGTTTATGATGCTTTCAAGAAGTCTTTGGAGCTGATTGATCCTATACATCTTAACAGGGCTTTGGCAAGATACAATATAGATGTGGGAACATAAATGTAAGTGTTTTAGAGAAAAGTATCATTATGTTTCTTTTCTGCTTTATCATAATTGTATTCATGCAACATCTTTAGGTTTACAACATCAACCAACAATGCAAGGGGTGAATTCAGGGGTGCAAAATATGTATCAGAATCGACCACTACCTGAAGTTCTAGATATGAATGTTGCTATAAATTCTGAAGAATACCAGGGTGAGCAAGGGGAGAATTCAATTGAACAAATGTAGATTGAAGAATAAGTGATTTAGTTGGTATATGGTAAAATTTTGTTTCACTTTTAGGCTAGTTTTTTGAAAGCTATTATGAAGTTAGGCAGCCTGTGAAAGATCTGGGATATCTTTATACAAATGAGGTTGTAAATGTGATGTAATAGGGAGATGGAAGTTTGGAAACTATGTAAATCTGGTAGTATAAAATTGTAAATGCTAATATATCATGTGGATATATAATAGCATATAGTATCATGTACAAGAACTTATGTAAATATTTGAGTTTTATACTCAAATAATGTAATTTTTTTCGTTTAAAGGCTATAACTGAAGGTTTTCTTATAGATTCTTCCCTCTTGGTATGCCCTTTGAATCTAGATTATATACATTATAATTAAAATTAATATATTACAGTGGCTAGTCTTTTTTTAAAAAATAATTAAAATAGATGAAAAATATGACATATATGACATACCTTAACATTTGTGATTGCTATGTTGATAAACCATTCATAACCTTCAAGTTCACCAACAACAATACAATAGAGAGAAGAGTTGTTTGTAGCCTTCATAAAGAGGCTCGTACTCTCTCAAGTACAGTAAATCATGAACATCATCAAAGTCATCTCAATCATCAACCGACTAAATGTGTCATGGATCAATGTATGTGCCCATCATCTTCAACTGTGTTTTTGGTACATGATCATCTTCTTCCATAGGATCATTAACTTCATCTTCGATATTCACAGCTCCATGTTCCTCCGCTTGCAAAACCACATTCTCTAGGGTGTGATAATCCATATCTTGTTCCCTAGGGTACCCCACCTTTATAATAATGATAGACACAAATAAACCATGATCATGATCAAGTGATTATATATATATATAAAATGTTAAAACAATATAAACATTTACAAATTCAATCAATATAAAGACATATAATGAAAAACTTACTAATGGACGATAATCATGCCCCCTTCCAACGTGACCATACTGCCTACAATGTTTCTCATCTATTGTGATTAAAAGTCTTCTCGTCTTTAAGCCCTTGCAATTATTTCAAGGACAATAACATTTACCATCGCCCTTTCTTTTCAATCTAGCCCACATTCTAGCAAGTGTCTATTCATTTTAATCTACACTAATATTATCTAACATGATTTTTCTTTACCAAGATTGAATATTTAGATCTTCAAAAAATATCAAACTCAAATCTAATAATTTTAATCATAGATAGTAACACAATCTATCAATTCTAATATTTTGCACTAAAAAAATTTTAAGTATGCAAACTGAATTCTCGTGAAAAAGAGAAATATAAACTGCTAACAAACCCAAAAACACTTTTTAAAAATGCTAATTCCGTAACTTATTAAATTTAATTTACTTCATGATTTTAAATCAAGTAGACTCAAAAAATCAGAATATTGAACTGTACAACAAAATCTAGAAATGAAATTATGAAAATCCACAAGTCTAAAAATGAAATCTGATGAGATGTTGCTTTAAAATATGATTTTCAAACCTGGAAGTACAAATCTGACTTCACAAATGAATTATGGAAAAAGACAATGACTACCCTCAACCTGGCGATATCTTCTTGAATTTTTTCTGATTTTCCCAAGAAAATCATCCTTAGTTCTCCACAAACTGTCGCACTTGTATAGAAAATTCGTAAGTAGAGAAAATTCACAAGTATAGCAAAATACAATAAATAGGCAAACTCACTTTTATTTAATTTAGCCACAATTTGATTTTTTCTGATTTTGGCATGTTTGTCAAAATTTTGATGAAACATCGTCGTCAACATTTCGACGAAACCCAAGTTCATCAAAATTTTGATGAATGTTGGGGATAAAATGAAAAATAAAATAAAATTACACATCAACTATCACAAGTAGTACCCAACAATACATATATAAATTTTTACATCTTTCGCTAGGAAATTTTCTTCTCAATTTTGTAGTCAAATGAGTTAGGTGCAAGCACCTCGATAAGTACCATGATGAAAAATTGGAAACCAGGCATCATGTGTAAATCCCCCATCCCGTTTACTTCCACACTTGGGGGCAACTACATTCCCTTCACCCATCTCCTCCATCCCACCTATCTTACACATCTTTTCTTTCATATCCCATTGATCCCAATCCCTCCATCCTCCTTGTGATCTTGATATAGATAGGGGCAAACATATATACATGCTTTAGACACCTCTTGGTATGCATTCCATTTCTCCATACACTATCCTATTCCTTATCCAAATCCATCTACCTTCTTTTTCCACTCATCATGCTACCATCAGTCTTCCTTCCTTATCCAGGAATCCAATCTACATTCATCTCCCTCCCTCATCCACCCATCATATCCTCCTCCATTTATCTCCTTTATCTTCCCATCCACCCATCTTCCATCCCTCCTTCCTCATCATGCATGACATATCTAGAATGGGGGCATCTACTTCCTTTGTGACATAGTCCTTGGAGACACCCTTCATCTATCATAGCACTCACTTCCATCTCCCCATCTGTATCTTCCTATCCATCATCATATCACTTCCATCTCCCCATCCTTATCTTCCTATCCATCATCATATCCCCTCCATCTCCCCATCCTTATCTTCCTATTCATCATAGTATCCCCTCCATCTCCCCAGCCTTATCTTCCTATCCATCATAGAATCTCCTCCATCTCCCCCTCTTATCTTCCTATCCATCCAAGCAATCGCTTCCATCTCCCCATCCTTCTCTTCCTATCCATCCAAGCAATCACTTCCATCTCCCCATCCTTCTCTTCTTATCCATCTAAACAATCCCTTCCATCTCCTAATCCTTATCCCTCTATCCATCCATCATCACAATCCCTTCCATCTCCCAAATCCTTACCTTCCCATCTATCCATCCAGTAACCTTTTCCACATCCAAATCCTTATCCCTCTATCCATCCAATCTAAACAATCATTTTCATCTCCCCATCCTTATCTCCTTATCCCTTCATCTCTATCCTCATCCCATCTCATAATCCCTTGTCATTGGTATCTGGCTATACGCTTCTCCCCATGCAATCCAATGCCCATCTATCTCATCGTCATCACTCCCACTTCTCTTGCACATCTTTCCAGTCTCCTATCACTTCTCATCACTCATCTCTCCATCGTATCATCTTCTCAATTCATCTTTTGATGATTTGGGAAACTATCCCATACCTAAGCTTCATGAGATCGCCAAGATCTTATCCACCAGGTCTATCTTGTCTCATCATATCGGTCCCATCATTTTATCCACTTATCATGGTCATCTCATCATCCTTTATCCATCATTTGTCTTTAGTCTTTTTTCAAATTACATTACCCCTACGCTTTCACGCAGGCAAGGTCGATCATTTGATCCACCCCCGGGGCTTTGGTCCATCCTATCTTTTTCATATATCCTTGGTCTTCATTGTCCCCTTTTCACTTTTATCTATGGTCTTTTATCAAACTATGAGGGCTCTACGCTTTCTCATAGGCAAGGCTAATCTTTGATTGGCCCTCGAGCCCCTAGGTCTGTAGGGTGTGTCAGTTTTTTGTCTTGTATCTAGCATATTGTGTTGTTTCATCAAGTGTGCCCCTATACAACCGGTTCTTAAAAAATGAGATCCACTAGTGTCATTAAATCTAATCAGTTTTGAATATCCTACGTCATATCGATCTTTTATTTTAGTATCCATCTTTGGTCTCAATAGGATGCATCCTTCCTAACATACCTCATCAATCCCATCCATCCTCTGGATCCTATGGAAAAGAACGTTTGAAATTGATTGTGATCTTTTGATGCTTTTGGCTTTTATTTACCATTTGAGCTCCCTATCACAACTTTTCAAGGTCGTCATGATCTATGATATCATGGTGTGTTTTGACTAATCAACATAGGGGCATATCTTGATATTTTCTTTGTTGTTTTCTTCTTGGTTGTCCCCCGTAGTTCCCACCAAGATCCTTGTGGTCTTGTATTATGTTGGGGCATCCTTTTCTGTTTGTGGTTATCCCAATGCCGGGCCTGACCAAGGTCTTCATGACTTTGGGGTGTTGGGATAGTCTTGTTGTTTGTTGTGTTTTTTTATGGATTAAAAACTGATCCACCTTAGTTTCATATATCCTGACACCTGATGTCTTATGCTATAACAAAAATTAGTGCTCTGAAAATGGAAAATTGCATTAGGATTGCATTTCATGATCAATTCTGTTGCATTTCATGATCTTTTCCTCCATTGTTTTCATTATTTTCATCCATCACACATCTCAATTCAATCCTCATCCATTCAATCTAGCACAAATCATCTAATCACATCCTTGGTCTTGTTCCCAGCCTTGCTACAAGCCTTGATCTAATCATCATCATCGTCATCATCATCAGGATGTATCCTTCCCTCATTAGAAACACTTTCATCATCATCATCGGGATGTATCCTTCCCTATCCTCATGTTGTTTTGGGATATATCATTCCCTCATCAACAACACTCCATCCATCATCAACCCATTTTGGCTTGTAGCTTGACTGGGGCAACATCACATTTGTCCTTGAATCCATTTGTGCTTTCTTTTCTCTCTTCATCTTATATCGTCATCTCTTCTATCCATCACTTTGCATCATCTTCCCCATCTTCCCTTTCATCATCTCATCCATCTCGAGAGCACACCCATGTTCTCTTGCACCTGCATGCCCTCTTGAGGGGGAATCCTCAATCCCTAATCTTCATCTTCACCCCCATTATCTTTCTTCCTAGTCACTCCTTTAATGACTAGGGCATCTTTTCCAATCTAACCATCTTCTTCTAGGTTCTATGTTTTAATATTCTTTGAAATGATGTTACTTCATAACACCATCTCAAAGAGGGGAAAAATGTGGACACCTAAATTTGGACACTTACATTTGTCCAAATTTATCCCTTTTCATCTAAATATCCTTTTATTTGTATGAATTAAGTAATATTGCTACTTATAGTTTAATAAAACACTATTTTTATAAGAAGGCTTGACATTAGAAAGATAAGTGTTACTTATAGTTTAATAAAACACTATTATAGTTTTACCAAGATATACTATTGTATGCTTGCATGGCTTCTTAGTTAATATATGGGTAGATAGAGATAGATGGGGAGAGAAAGAGAGAGAGAGAGAGAGATAGAGATATATGGGAAGAGAAAAGAGATGGGGACATATGGGAAGACAAAGGAAGAGAGGTGGAGACAGAGAGCCATAGATAGGGATAGGAGGGAGAGGATGGTGAGAGAAGAGAGGGAGATAGATAGGTAGAAAAGGGAGATGGGAAAGGGATATAGATAGGTAGAGGAGGAGAGATAGAGAAGAGGGGGAAAGAGGGGGAGATAGGTTGAAGAGGAAGAGAGAGAAGAGAGGGAGAGATGGTCAAGAGGGAAGAGAGAGAAGGGAGATAGATAGGGAGAAAGAAGGAGAGAGAGAGAGAGAGAGAGAAGATAGGGGAGAGAGGGAGAGATACCTCAATATATATAGAAGGAGAGGGAGAGACATAGAAAGGGGGTGATATAGAGAGATATAGGGGGATGGTGAAAGAGATAGAGAGATCATGATAGAGGTAGAGAAATATATGGATAGAAAGAGATAGAGAGAGGAGTGAGAAGGAGATAAAAAGAGAAATAGAGATAGAGAGAGGGAGAGATGGAGCTCAATAGATAGAGGGGGGAAGAGGGAGTGACATAGATAGTGGGAGATATAGAGAGATAGAGAGTGATAGGGAGAGATATATCAATCACCCTCCCTGTATCTCTATCTATTCATCCTTATCTCTTTATATCTCTACCTCTATCTCTTTGTCTCCCTTTCTATTTGTATGTTTCTCATTATCTTCCTCTCTCTCTATATTTTCTTCCCTATATTTATCTTTTTCTCCTTAAGTGTGCAATGGGTACATTGAAGAGGTCATAAAGGAGAATTATCATATCTTTAATCAAATGGCATGGTACCTTGAGGTCATAATGGAGGGAGAGATGGTGAGAGATAGAGAGGGGGAGGGAGAGAAAGGGATATAGATAGGTATAGGAGGAGAGATAGAGAAGAGGGGGAGAGAGGAGAGATAGGTTGAAGAGCAAGAGAGAGAAGAGAGGGAGAAATAGGTTGAAGTGGAAGAGAGAGAAGAGAGGGAGATAAATAGGTAGAAAATGGAGAGAAAGAAGAGGGGGAGAGGGAGAGCGATATGTAGAAAGAGACAGAGAGAAGAAGATAGGGGAGAGAGGGATAGATACCTCAATATATATAGAAGGAGAGGGAGATACCTAGAAAGGGGGTGATAGAGAGAGATAGAGGGGGATGGTGAAAGAGATAGAGAGGTTGTGATAGAGGTAGAGAAAGATATGGATAGAAATAGATAGAGAAAGGAGTGAGAGGGAGATAAAAAGAGAAATAGAGATAGAGATATAGAGTAAGAGAGATGGAGGGAGAGATGGAGTGAATGAGAGAGAAAGGGGGGAGAGGGAGAGATATCTCAATAGATAGAGGGGGAAGAGGGAGTGAAATAGATAGTGGGAGATATAGAGAGATAGAGAGCAATAGGGAGAGATATATCAATCACCCTCCCTACATCTCTATCTATTCATCCTTATCTTTTATCTCTCTACCTCTCTCTATCTCTTTGTCTCCCTTTCTATTTGTATGTTTCTCATTATCTCCCTCTCTCTATATATTTTCTTCCCTATATTTATCTTTGTCTCCTTAAGTGTGCAATGGGTACATTGAAGAGGTCATAAAGGATAATTATCATATATTTAATCAAATGGCATGGTACCTTGAGGTCATAATGGAGGGAGACATGGTGAGAGATAGAGAGGGGGAGATAGAGAGGGGGAGGAAGAGAAAGGGATATAGATAGGTAGAGGAGAGATAGAGAAGAGGGGGAGAGAGGGAGAGATAGGTTGAAGAGGAAGAGAGAGAAGAGAGGGGGAAATAGGTTGAAGTGGAAGAGAGAGAAGAGGGGGAGATAGATAGGTAGAAAATAGAGAGAAAGAAGAGGGGGAGAGGGAGAGCGATATGTAGAAAGGGAGAGAGAGAATAAGATAGGGGAGAGAGGGAGAGATACCTCAATATATATAGAAGGAGAGGGAGAGACATAGAAAGGGGGTGATATAGAGACATAGAGGGGGATGGTGAAAGAGATAGAGAGATCGTGATAGAGGTAGAGAAAGATATGGATAGAAAGAGATAGAGAGAGGAGTGAGAGGGAGATAAAAAGAGAAATAGAGATAGAGATATATAGTAGAAGAGATGGAGGGAGAGATGGAGTGAATGAGAGAGACAGGGGGGAGAGGGAGAGATAGCTCAATAGATAGAGGGGGGAAGAGGGAGTGGCATATATAGTGGGAGATATAGAGAGATAGAGAGCAATTTAGTTTCTCTTTTCCCTCTCTCTCTTTTCCTTTATATCTCTTATATTTCTCTCTCTCATGCTCTCTCTCTCTCTCTCCCTATCTATCTAAGTTCATCTCTTTCTCTCATTCTCTATCTTTTTAGTTTATATCTCTCTTTGTATTAGCTAATAGGCTACATATATTGTGAGATTTGAGCTTGAAACAAATCTCATGCCTAGAAACCACTATTGTGTCGTTGGAAAACAAGTTTCAACTGCCATTTAATGGTAAACCATCTGTAGTGTAATGGTAAAATCGTCTAAAATATCAGGTTAAAGCCTATATATACTATTATATAATAATAAATATAATTATATTATATATAATTTAATCTAATATTACTATTATATTAAATATATATTATATTAATTATATTTTGTATTATATAAAAATATACTTAATATTAATTATTAATTATAATAATTTTATATGTATTTAATAATTTTGTTAAAGAATATAATATATAATTATAATAAGTCAAATAATTATATTATTTACTATGTAAAATATAGCTAATATATACTTAACTATATTGTAGAATATTAAAACCTAGCTAAATGGCACCATAATTTTAAATTTAATTAACATACTCTAAAACCTAATGAAACCAGGTTGTAGCTTGTCAAATTGGAGAAGTGAAAGGTCAATACCAGCTCTAAGGAAGAGTTTGGAGGAGTGAAAACAAGGTCAATACCAGCACCGAGGAAGAGTTTGGAGTTAAAACAAGGTCAATACCAGTGCCAACGAAGAGTTTGGAGGAGTGAAAACAAGGTCAATACCAGCGCTGACGAAGAGTTTGGAGGAGTGAAAACAAGGTCAATACCAGCACCAACGAAGAGTTTAGAGGAGTGAAAACAAGGTCAATACCAACACCAAGGATGATGTTGAGGGCACTCAAGGAAAATTGATGACCAAGGGACAATGAGTACTGTAAGTTTGGCACCCCCATTCTCTTTAACCTATAATTTTCATGCCTAGTTTCCAAAGATTTTCTCATACATTGGCACCCCCATTCTCGTAAAATGGTACAAGATAAGACAAAAAAAATAATCTTAGTCTTTCACATTTTTATCAACTAGCCTTAGGTCTTGGCAAAACTCCCATAATCTACCCACATCTTGGTTGAGTGATCCGGGGGATATTTTCATTGAAAATTGAAGTCTCTCCAATACTCCATATTTTAGTACCATCAAAAAGAGGTCAACGTCCTAATTCCAGCGCAATTTGAACGGAGTGAAAAGGAGTCCGTTTGCACAAGTTATGGCTAGTCAAACTTTTGGTCAAACTGTAATTAGGGGCATCCAAAAGGCAAAAAAATGATTGTTTCAGAAATTGACACAAGTGGCGTCAAGTCGAAGAGCTTGTCGAGATGATTTTGGCAATGTTCGTTTCGTCGAAATCTGACGTCGTATGCTCGAGATATTGGCAGTCAAAGTTCAGTTGACTTGATGGTACAATAGGTGATGTCATCAGTCAGTTTGTACTGTATGGAATCCAATGTGGACAAACTAGTGTGTGACACGTGGCATTTGTACAGACCAAACATATTGTGACATGTGTCCAACCGTACAGGTGACGTGGCATCATAGTACTCCAATCAGCATTACGTGGCAGCTAAGTCAATGCACAGTGGCATCCCAGTCAGCATACGGTGGAGTACACATCAGGCAGGGCAGCCAATCATAGCTAGCCACGTGGCACCCTCCTGGTGCAACATGTGGCTCTTCGCAACCCCTCCATTCTTCGTCGGTGTTGGTGAGTTCAGTTAGCAGTTTGTTTAGCAAAAGTTTGTTAGAAGGCTCGAACCCATGTCTTCGAGAGTAATAGCCAAGCCGCCCACCGTTGCACCACGGATGTGCACTCTAATATGCATTGAACTCGTGTTTGTTTTGTTAAAGCTTTCGGCAGGTGTAGAGACAAAGATGGAGGCCGATGAGTTTGGAACCCATAACCACCAGGCTTGCAAAATAGAGACTCACCGTCATACCACCAACCTTTCTTTATATGTATAAGGTGTCAGTTTTGTTTTGATGTATGATTTGGCCCGAATTTGTAACCAAATGGCCTATAAAGACAAAAACAAACAAAAAGCCACCTAACAAATTGACAAAGGGGGTTAAGAAAAAAAAAAACTCTTGTACGAGTTGTTAAGGGGTTTTTTATTGTTGTTTTGTAATCATGAAGATTTTTAGCCTTATTAGGCTTATCTCATGTATAAATAGGGGTTTAGATGTGAGAGTTTTTTATGGAGATTTTTCAAGTCTAGGTGTTTGGAGGAACAAGGAGATCTTTTTGTGGAGATTTTTGAGCCATTTTCGTACGACAGAGTATTGTTATGCTGTTGAAGTGCTAGGAGAATGGTCTTGGTGCATTTGTAATCCTTTTTTGGAGATTAATCGGATCGGTCTCACTCTATTGGAGCAGACTCGAGGATGTAGTCCCAATTGTGGCAAACTTCGTTATCAAATTGTTTGCACTTTTTCTCTCCTCTCTCATGTTCTGATTTTCACCTTAAGTTTTCAATTTTTATGCATAATTTCTATAATGTATGCATGAATTATATTTCCATTAAGTTGTTATAATTGTTGGAAATATGTGCCTCAAACATTACAGGCTGAAACCTCCTTTAGAGCAATGTCAGTGTGACATTCTGATTGTCTAGCCGACTAGCAGTTTGTTTTATCAAATTTTGAACAGGTCGCTGTGACCTAGGTATTGTCTTGTCGAAAGGTCCACTGTGGAGTCTATCGTTGTAGCTTGGTGTATTCGTTATGACCTCATAGCGCTCGGGAGAGCTTTGGCCGAAAGGCCATTCATTCGTTTATCGGCGTAACTCTTGGCGAATGGAGTTTCGGAGTGACTTCAACATTCAGAGAGATGTCTCAGCAAAGTGTTTATCTCTCACCAATAGAGTATGTATTGAGGTCTTCAGAATAACCTATATTCACTCGGTAAGATGTTACCATGAAAGCAAATGTTATCTCGATAGTGTTTGCTTGTTTTGTTTCATTGGGAAGACTTAAGTGTTATCTTCGGTATAACTCAAAGCTATTGGGGAAGGTCTTAGCGATAGAAGAAAACTATGTCGATAGGGACTACTCGGGAGTTATCGATATAACTCTTAGACTTCGTTATGAGGTCTGAGCGATAAGCATTTGTCTTGCCGATAGCCGATGGCTATTGGAGTAACTCTTGGCGATAGTTAGTCTTCGGTGAAACATATATAAATTGGTAAGTTCTCTCGGTGATGGACAAATGTTTTGGTGACAAGTGAACACTTCAGAGTAGCATATGAATATCGCTATGAACTCTTGGCGATAGGAGTAAGTCTTGCCGACTTCCGTTCGGTGCTCGGTAGATATGGGAACTCCGGTGTAACCTTAGTGTTTCGCCATGACCTTCTTGTGAAAGGGATAAGTCAGAACGACTACGTGATGACTCGGTATATCTGTTGGAGCTTGATATAATATCTTGGTGACTACAAAGGCTCTTGGCGACATCAGTAAGAGGTCAATGTGGCATGGGAAAGACACTATTAGTGTCTCACCAAGATGCCAATGTAATTCAAATTCTGTTGACCATGTATGACTTCTGATGTGGCATCACGTGGACGAATTAGAAGAGCCGAATTGGAACCGTTGGGAGTCTATTCGTTGCAACGGTTCTGTGAGGGAGCTCGACAGTCAGGGAACGCTAGGGATATAGTTGGAAATTATAGATGTTTTGATGTTGGATAGTAGCTCGATCAACAATGAAGTGTGAAGAATTCAAACCGTATCAGTGAAGGATTAAAATCCATAAAGGTTGTAACTTGAAAGTTTTCTATTTGAAGAATGTACATGATGAATGTTGCTGTATAATGACACTAGAAAGATAAGTCTGGAATTGTATGTAAATTTGATTACTGTAATACAAAGTGATTTCTCTTGGTGTGGTGAGTTTTTCTCCCGTAAGGGTTTTCCCACGTATATCTGGTGTTCATGTGTGTTTGTCTAAATACTTTGTTTCTGTAATCTGTCTCATAGTGCATCTCAATTAGACTGTAATTTAAAATTTAAAAGTACTTCTGCATTCTTTCCTGAGGTATTGACGTTAGGAAAATTGTTTTCGGCATCTAGTTTTCCTTACAATAATTAAGCATTCAGATTCGCAATTAGTCTAGATCCTATATAGATCATTGAGGTCTAGGATTTCATCACACATAGCCTTCATCACATGAGTCTGAAGCCCAAGTATATGCTAGGCTAAGCTAGATCTAATGAATGGAAATAGAGGTGTACAATTCTTCTTTAATACCTCCACCACAAACATATGCAAGGAAAGGTCTCCTCCCTTCTTGGTAGTGATAACCTCCTCCACACACAACCCTTAAAAATTATGAATAGAAGAATATAATCTTTGAAGAACTCAAAGTTGATTCTCTCCTACCTAATGCAATTATTCATTTTATCTTTACAAACATTTATAGTGATTACTAGAGGCACATAGACCAATTCTTCATAGTAAAAGAATTTGATCATACTTTTCCAATGATGGCATTATGAGAAAACCTTAGGCTAAATGAATAATTCCTAGCCAAGTTCTTTAAATCATGTCCAACCGTATAAGAGAAGATTGCTGCTATGTGTACCTGGATACCATGGAGAAAGGTTATTCTTTGGGATCTTTCATCAATCATCCTACCTTAAAACATACCAAAAATATCCTAGCAATTAGACATAGGAATATCTAATGACTTAAAAAAAATGTATTTCCAAAGCGTAAACTTATGATGACTTAACCAGGCCTAGTACACACTCCCTCCCCGTTAACCACTTAGACATATGGAAATTAAATGTAAATTTTCTGCTATTTTTAGTCATGTAGGTGTCCAATAAACCACTTGGTGGTGTTTCCCTTCAAGTTTATTTACTTGGAATGAAGAGAAAAGTCCTTTGATTACAATTAGAGAATACATTTGAGGCCTTGGTTGTGTAACTGGTGGACCATAGTCACATTTAACACTTGTTACAAAGTTTGGGAGTTAAAACATTAAGTAGATTTGATTTTGTGACACATTTGGACAGAGTAAACAATAGCTTGCAATCTATCAAGACTTGATTACCTTATAACCTGTGAAATTCTAGTGATGAAATGATAGATTAATCATAATGTCACCTTGGGATCACATCACCATGAAAGAACTTCATCCAACATCCTTATGAGTGCAGGTACCACCAAATAGGTATTTGTAAGATTTGTCTTCCTCAAGCAAGGGAAATTCAGGAAGAGAAGAGGAAAGTGAGACATGTAGTATGTCTAAAAGAGGGAGATCAACTAGAGGTCAAAAGATTAGAAGAAAATTTTGAAATTGCACAAAAAATTTTCTTGCTGAAGGGGGGTCATGTTCTTATGATGATGAGAGAATAGGCAACATCGAGGTTCCCTTGAGGTACAAACATCTACGGAAACAATGGGTACCCAAGGAAATTCCTCCAATAAACACTAATTTTTATGTCAACGAGAGGATATATCGCATAGCACCATCGTCATTACATGGTTTTGGCCTATTTTGCATGGACGACATAAAGGTCTGTTATGAAAAATTTATTGAATTGATGGAGTATGTCAGACCCTGTTACAGTTACAAAGATTGGATGCAACTGGTTCGATATACACGAAGTATGCATAGGTATGCACTATTAGCAAATTATATACAACTAAAAGATAAAGATCAAAATAAATGAGTGGCTATGTACATTGACGGAAGGCCAAAAGCATCAGGGAATATTGCAGGGTTTATAAATAGTACACAACCTGGGTCAACAAATAAGCAACCCAATTGCATATTTGAGGTGCGCAAGGGAAACTGTGTATTTGTATGTGTGATAAAATCAATAACTGCAGGGGAAAAGTTGCTAATCAATTACAATTTGAATCGCTTAGTTACAAACACAGTTACTGTGGGGGTGGTACGTACTATGTACCATTTTACCCAACCTACAATCAATGACTCCAATATACCATTTTATTATTATGTTTTTTTTGTAAGTCTTAGTTTCATTTCAATAATGTTTTTTTTATATTTATTTTTTGTCACAGGAAGACATTGATCGTACGAGGAAGGCTCCGGCCCAAAACATAGATCATGATGCATCTTCAGGCGCTTCTACCTGATACGTTTACCTCACTGTAATTGTACAAATTAGATAAGAGAAAAAAAAATTATTATTATGTTTTTTTCATAAGTTTATTGAGTTAATTTCGATAATGTTTTTAATATTCTTGTTATAGTTGGCTGACCAGGGAAAGGCACCAACAGTAGAGGAGAGCATCCATAGGGAGGTGCAGTCACTATTATGTGTTGATGACATCGCATATTCAACAAACCCTCTTGATATGATGAGGAAGACCCAAAAAAAGTGCAATGAAGAAATCCTTCAATTGATAGTCATAGTGCCTCAAACAGATCAGATAAGAGAGAGGGTTAAAATATTGACTGAGAGCAGAAAACTTGCAAGTAAGTTGTCATGAGGTCTTTAATTATAACATAATTTCATTCGTGGTTTTTATTTTATACTCTTTTATGTCATGAACTAAAATATGTGTTGTTTTTACAGGATTATTTGCATCCTCGTGATGTTGTTGGCCATGATCAGGGTACTACACGTGCTGCCCGAGGAGTAGGGGTTGGTACAAGTGTCCATCCTGATCTTCCTGCACATACATCACATCATCCAACCCCATCATCTGTGCCTATATTTTTTTCTGAAATATCAGCAACACATACCATGCAGGCATCTGATAGTGCGCCCTCTGGTAGCGAACACATGCCAGAACATGCGTCAAGACATGTACCTAGGGATGCAGAGGCCACTAGTACTAGTGATGTTTTAGCAACATTTCCTAGATCTTCCTGTATTACTAGTACAGGAACATTGCCGGTCACATTTGTGGTGACCGAGGATTTCGTTCCCATAAAGATAGAGGTGGTCCTAGATACTTTAAAATGTTTTAATTATTATTATATATAATCCAATTAAAATTTACTTATTGATCACTCTTTTTAGACTAATGATCCCATGGTCATTTTGCAGGAAATGATGTTTTTTATAAACATCTAAGTGATATTACATTGGAGCTCTTTGGGCCCACCATACGTACACAGTGGAATGCCCAAAATCAAGATTTAAAAGATGAGCTCATTAACTGTTTAGTTGTGTTATTCAGTGATAAAACATTCAACCGAACTAAGGTCCTTAAGAAATCTAGTACCTATCTAAAGTATGTGAGGGACCAATATAGGTCACATTTAGAGAAGAACAAAAAGTACGAGCGTCCCCCCATGATTCTGGAGAGGGAGTGGAAGGACCTAGTGTCAGATGGAAAGGAGAAGGCTGAAAAGAAAAAAGGAAAGACACCACCGGGCCAAGGAAGGTATGTGATACTATCAACAATGTAATTATATACTAATCACTCTTTCTTTTTACATAATCTAATGTATTTCAAACTTTTCATAAGCTTCCTGACACATCGAAGGCAACAAAGGCAAGACTAGAAAAACACGGGCAGCACAAACTTGGCTCTGGTGGTTATATGAAATTAGCCGCATGAATTGTAAGTATCAATAAATGAAATATTGCATCCAAATAATAAATTGCAAACAATTTTGGTTTTATCACACCATAGAAGCAAAATCCATGATCTTATGCAAAAATGTAGGGCTCTAAATTCAATCGAGCGCCCACAGAAGAGGACCTAAAGATTGTCTTCCAGCAAGGCTATGGAGCCATGGTTGAACGCCTAAGAGTCTTGACTGGGAAAACATAATCTTCCACTGCATCTGACACATAGGTAAATAAACTCAATAAAGTTTATTTAAAATTGAATACTTGTGCAATCTATTCAATATTAATTTCCACCATAAAGTAATTATGTGCCTATTTGTTTTAAACAAACAAGTAATGATAATACTGCACATGACATTGGAATGCAGCCTGGTGAGGGTGGAGCACAACCTACAGATGAAGGTCATGGTGTGCATCCCGGTACTGGATGTATTCATGTGCTATACAAAACACAGTATGGATTAATACAATTAAACATCTTCAATTGCAATTGGTGTATTAATTAATATAACCTTTCATGTTTTAACTTTAGAGCATGTAGAGCGTGATCAACATGTTGAGCATGATCAAGCTAGAGAAGATCAGGAACATGATGTGGCCCCATCAGGTAAAGAGGACCACTCTAATGTTCTTTTAGACATATTTAATTGCAATTGGTGTATTAATTAATGTAACCTTTCGTGTTTCAACTCCAAATCAGGATTTAGAGGGTGTTCAGCATGTTGAGCATGAGGCTATAAGACAAGATCAGGAACATGATGTGGCCCCATTAGGTATAGAGAACCACTCTAATGTTCTTTTAATTAATGAAATACTTGTAACAATAATAATAAAACATATCAATTTAACATTTATTTGTTATAGCAGCAAACCGCCCCTTGCAGCAGCGTCCACGTCATGAGTACACAACTAGGCGTACATTACGATCACAATCAAAGGGCATAACAACTAAAGGGGAGACATATGATTTAAAAAATGATACTCCACTTAATTTTTTTTAGCTTCAAAAAAGAAGCAAAAAAAAAAGTGATTGTAATCATATTATGACAACCATATTTTTGATAATATGTAAAAACTCAAAGAATGAATGTTATATGTTAATGAATGAATGTTATACGTCATTAATGGATGAATGAATGAATGTTAATGAATGAATGTTATATGATATTAATGGATGAATGAATGAATGTTATATGTTATTAATGGATGAATGAATGATTAATGTTATATGATCGGGTATGGGGAATTGAGAGTGATGTGAGGAGGGGGGAAGGGCCAAATGAGCTTCCACTATCACGTGGTTGGCCTTGTTAAGTAGAGAATATTAAACTATTCTCGAAACAAAGAGAAGCTCAATAAGGTAATGCACTTTTCAATATAAGAAATGCATTGTTTGAAGCATAAAACCAATATGCAAAGATAAAAGAAAGTGCTAACTTTTCACTATGGTGGCAGAAAAATGATTCTCTATACCCTGATGCCTTCATTCCAAGCCAATTTATTCTAGTTTGCATAGATTTTCCATGTTTGTGGATGTGATATGACTCCTACACAAAAAACATGTACCAGTTTATGGCCTTCAATCCAACTACATCCAAGTATCTTTTTAATTCCTCTATCTTTCATCAATCTCTTTACTATTTGAACCTCGTACAGAAGTTTTAGATGAAGAACCCATTATTGTGAAATGTGCCTCCAGTTGAGTAAAGTGAATCCATTCTTTGCATCATAATTTGAAGTTGTTTCCATTCCAATGTTCTGAGTTTAGTTTGTTTGTATGGCTTTGTATGAATACCACATTGTGCTATGTGTGGACTTGATTTCAAAGCTCTGTTTCTTTTGTTTTTAGTGGTGACATAACTCTAAAGTTTGACTTTTCAGCATAATAGGTTAGTGGAAAATTTGACAGCTCTAAAGGGTTTATAGGCTCGATTGAGCTAGATACACGAATATTTGGATCTTGTTGTTGATGGGAGACTTCCACTTAACCATGAAATTTTGTACCATCTGCAGGTATGCAAAAATCTCTCTACTTACATTCATTCAACTTACTGTAATATAATATTTGACAAAAATCTCCTTTTCATTATACTTAGATGGATTTTCATGCCCTATTCCAAAGCACATGTTTTAGAACAGGAAAGAAGGATGCTGGAAAGGGTTAAGGAATTTGGCTTTACACCTGCCAATTGCATAGTTTTCATCCAGCATATTGCCAATGTGTTTCACAATTGTTGGAATCATATCCTATAATTACAGAACTAGTAAAATTAAAATATGTAAGTTTCAAATATGGCATTACATATCTTTCTATGAACTTTTGAAAGAAAATATCAAAATGGAGAACTATTAGCTCTGCCATGTTTGTGGATGTGATATGACTCCTACACAAAAAACATGTACCAGTTTATGGCCTTCAATCCAACTACATCCAAGCATCTTTTTAATTCCTCTATCTTTCATCAATCTCTTTACTATTTGAACCTCGTACAGATGTTTTAGATGAAGAAACCATTATTGTGAAATGTGCCTCCAGTTCAGTAAAGTGAATCCATGCTCTACATCATAATTTGAAGTTATTTCCATTCCAATGTTCTGAGTTTAGTTTGTTTGTATGGCTTTGTATGAATACCACATTGTGTTGTGTGTGGATTTGGTTTCAAAGCTCTGTTTCTTTTGTTTTTAGTGGTGACATAACTCTAAAATTTGACTTTTCTGCATAATAGGTTAGTGGAAAATTTGATAGCTCTAAAGGGTTTAGAGGCTTGATTGAGATAGATACACAAATATTTGGATCTTGTTGTTGATGGGAGGCTTCCACTTAACCATGAAATTTTGTACCATCTGCAGGAATGCAAAAATCTCTCTACTTACATTCATTCAACTTACTGTAATATAATATTTGACAAAAATCTCCTTTTCATTATACTTAGATGGATTTTCATGCCATGTTCCAAGGCACATGTTTTAGAACAGGAAAGAAGGATGCTGGCAAGGGTTAAGGAATTCGGCTTTACACCTGCCAATTGCATAGTTTTCATCCAACATATTGCCAATGTGTTTCACAATTGTTGGAATCATATCCTATAATTATAGAACTAGTGAAATTAAAATATGTAAGTTTCAAATATGGCATTACATATATTTCTATGAAATTTTGAAAGAAAATATCAAAATGGAGAAGTATTAACAAAATAATTTGCATAATTTCTAATAGATCAGGGAATTTTTTTGCAGAGTTATCTTGAATATATTTAAGAAAAAAGTAACTTATAGAGATTGAAGCAGAATATTGGTAGTCAACAAATCTTAGTAGTATGATCTCAATTCAAGAGAACTAGGTCCACTATCCATTAGCCAGTAAAACAAATAAAATCAATTCATAAGATTATTCTATTCTAATAGGGTTGACTAGTTGCTTGTTTCTTTTTGATTGTTAGGAAGTCATCAATATACACTTGGTTTTCCCACCTTCTCTTGCCTCGTGGCCAAAGAGTTTCTATAGAAGGCATCAAAGTAACCTTCAAGATTGACAATGGCAATGAGTACAAGGTCAGTATAACTTAATGTTAATTGGGTATGATTTTATTTGTTCAAGACCAATTTAGATTCATTTTCTACTCACACTACTTTTATTTACATTTATGTTTTGCTAATATCCATTTTCCTTCACATTCATATTCTTCTATACATATTGTGTTTACAATAATGTTTTCCTTAATTTAATCTAGGGGAGAGGACCCAGTAGCTAAGCATGTTTCAATAGTTGTCATAGTAGTGGTTTATATAATGCCCAATATTTTTATCAATATTGGATCAATTGTTGTGACTTTAAAGTTGTTAGTGTTGATGATGACTTGTAGTATTTGCAAATTAGTTGCATTCAACTTAGATTTGTAGAATGTATAGAATGACATGAATTAATAACCTTGAAGTTTTTCTTGAACTATATAGAATTATTGAAGCTTTTACCTATATATAATTTTTCATACTTCCCAATAACTGTATAATTCCACAGATAGCTGATACCAAAGACTAAGCCATAAATACATATATGTTCATTAACTTCATCAAACTTCATACATGCATCTGAGTCTTTTTGATGAAAACATCATTACAAAAAAAAAACTATCTACAATATTCTTTTTTCCTATTCGCCTCTCCTTTTGATATAAAAAAATGGATACTTATACATGAAATGTTTGAAAGGACGCGTCCTTTCAAAAATTTCTTATACATCAAATATCGCCCAGACTCACCCCGATAATTATTTCAATCCATTTGTATCTTCATCGGCAAGAGATCATGTATCGCTAGGATATTCTGCAGTTTCCCCGACGTGGTGAATCTCCCCGATGATTATTCTTTCAATCTCAAGTATGTTGCTAAGACTCCTGTCTATGTAATCTTATCAACGTGACATGGTGGGTTGGGTAGACATTTAGAACTTACTCCCTCCTGCTTCATTGATGAGACAAGATGAGTATCTCGCTGATGAAACTTCATTACTGAGACCATAGGCTAGTCCTCCTAATATATCTTCTCAAGCAATTTCGATCATTGTAACAGTCTTGATCTTTCACCGATATGCCTACATTTGAACAAATAGTTTTTTTTTTAAATTGCATTGTTTCGTTGAACTTTCAATGAAAACAACTGACAAACCTCCAAAAACATCTAAGAAATTGCAATACGTTTGACGCAACTTTCATCGTAATGACTTGCCTAGTTTGTCACACTTTTGATGAACTTCTATTGTTGTTCTTTCAATCTCAAGTATATCACCAAGACTCATGCCAATGTAATCTTATCGGCATGACATAGCGGGTCGAGTAGACATTCAAAACTTACTATGATGGTATATGTCTTCCTGATATGCTTCCCTCATGCTTCATCAATGAGACAAGATGAGTATCCCGCCGATGAAACTTCATCGCTGAGACCACAGGCTAGTCCTCCAGATATATCTTCTCAAGCAATTTTGATTGTCGTAACAATCTTGATCTTTCACCGATATTTGCAATACGTCTAACGAAACTTTCGTCGTAATGACTTACCTATTTTGTCACAATTTCGTCGAACGTCTGTCGTTATTCTAACGATTTCGCAAAGGCATACCACTTGTGTTATGTCTATTGTTCATCGTTAGTTCGACAATCCTGTCATCAATATGCCAACGAACACTAGATCCCTTTTTCATGGTGGCAACTGACAAAACTAAGTCATGATTTCGACATTTGAACGCTAGTCGGAAAAGCAACAAAAAGGTTGCGACGAAAATTATTTTAGTGATTTTTTGATATTCTGACAATAGATTGTCGATATTTCAACAAATTTTCATCAAAAATTGGAGTCAAATACAATAGTGTTGTTTTCCAAGTTTTCACCATTGGACGGATTATTTCTCTTTACTTTTTTGACTTTTTTTTTTATTGTTTAGATTTTTGGATAGAATGTGGATGGAGATGGATAAGGATACAGATTTGGATAAGTGGATTTAGAAGGTACACGATAAGGAGATGGATGAAGGAATCAAGCATCAAGTTCCATATGATGTATTAAGGGCCCATGTGTGAAGTGGCTATTTGTTGTTGGTACAACCTTATTAGGATAAATGGATTATGCAAGAGAATGGATTAAAGGGATTTGATGGGGGAGATATGTGGGATAATGGATGGGATGTTGGAAAGTATATGGATGGAATGGTGGGGTAGATGTGTGATGGGGTAATGTTTTCAAGACCAACATTGGCACATATGGTGGTGGATGTGAAAGGATAGGAGGATTAATGGACAGAGAATGTGGGGATAATGGAGGAGATGGGATAGTGAATTTTGGGTCATAAGGACCCAAAATAGATTTAGGAGATGGAGGATGTGTATGATTAGCTTTTGGATTAGCAACTTAGGATGTTGTTACAGATTCTTCATTTGAAGGAACTGCATCTTTTTTTCTTTGGGATCCACATGGTTTTGATCTTTTCTTTGGTGGGCCTTTGTGGCCTATAGGTTTGATTTGGATTTGGGATTTGATTTTGGATTGATTTTTTCTTTTTTTCAACATGCCTTTTTAAGGAGACATGAGGGGATTTAGATTCATGTGGATGTTTAGATTTATGCATTTTTACTTTGGGATCCAAAGTGCTTTTAATAACAATGGAATGGGTGCGAGGAGATGGATGATGCAGAGGAAATATGAATGGAGTGGTGAAGGTAGGATTTTGAGGATGATATGTGGATGGAGGATGTGTAGATATGTGCCTTTGTTGATCCTGAGTAGGGAACATGAGAGTGGGATGTTTATGATGGGTGACATGAATAGGTGATTGGTGGATAAAAGGATGAATAGAATGAGATGGAGGAGGTGATTTTGGGATATAAGGGCCCAAAATGGACTTAGTAGCTAGAGGATGTGTGATGGTGGATGGACATAAGGACCCACAATAGATGGATTAGATGAAGGATGGGAGATGGTGGATGGAGGGTTGTAAGGACCCAAAATGAATGGAGTAGGTGAAGGATGGGAGATGGTGGATGGAGGGACATAAGGACCCAAAATGGATGGATCAGATGAAGGAGGAATATGGATGGTTGTTTGGAGGTGATACAATGGAGGAGGGGGGATGGAAGCAAATGATTTGGTGGAGTGATGGGAGGAGCCCCTTATGCGTTTAGAAGAGGATTGTTGAGGATATGTTGAGGTTCTACCAACATTTTTGGAGTGTGATTCATGAGCAGTACATCTAAGACCTCGCGTATAGGAGTGTTCTTTGACTTGGATCGGCTCTAAAATACCTTGTTCATGAAGGCCTAAACCTTTTCCTTGATAGTTCATGTTCTTGAGCATTTGATCCATGATAGGATTTGTGTTATTTTGGAAGAATGATGCGAGTCCATTATTAGGCGGAGGATGATGGGTGGTATATATGCTTTTTTTTCTTCTGCAAGGAGACCACCATGGAAGAATGTGAGAGTATCAAAGGGATATTAAAGTGATGTGGGGATAGTATGTTTAGGTGACAATGGAGGATCATGAGATGGAGATGATGGGATAGCAGCATCTTGATTAGGAAGAGTGATTGGTAAGGGATTAGTAGAGCGATTAGGTGATATGATAGGATCTGGATTTGTGGCAGTAGGTGATAGGGGCTCATGAGATAGAGCGGTTGGATCTTGAGTGACAAGAGGATCATGGGCTAGAATGGATGGGGGACTGTGATCTTGAGGTGAACTAGAGGAGATGGTGGGATATTGATCGGGAGGAAGGGATATGTTGGTATGCTTTGGATCAATCTCTTGGCATGACTCATCCTGTGTGGGTGGCATGATGATGAAGTGTTGGAGGGACTTCTCAAGTGGGGGAGATGGAAGGATGGAGGATTCATGAGGTTCATGGGAGGGGATTTTAGTGATACTAGGAGTGGGAGGAGTGGATTGAATTTGGGTGTTTTCACCAGATTGGGTGGATCTAGGAGTAGAAGATGGTGATTGGGTTTGGTATTCCTCGACAAGTTCAGTAGCTCTCAGGGTAGGAGATGGGAGTTTAATGGATTCAATGGATTTGATGGTTTTGACGGTTTGAGTGGTGCTATGAGTGGAAACAACAATGATTGGTGTTGGATGGAGAAGGGTCTCATCACTAATGACTATGGATGAGGGATTGGGATGGCATGCTTCCATGACTTCATGATGTGGAGTTGGGGATGTCTTCTTTGTCATGAGTCCTTGGAGAACTTTTGTAGTGAGAATTGTGTATACTCTAGACTTAGATGGCACAGTAGGAGTGGATGAAGGATTTTGAATGGGTGGAGGACTAAGAGTAGATGGAGGATTAGGATTGGTGGGGGGATCGAGTTTAGATGGAGGGTTAAGGTAGGGATATTGGGATGGTGAATTAGGACAAGAGGATAGGGTTGGTGGATTGTAGTAGGGATATTAGGGAGGAGGATTTGGTTGGGAAGATTGAGATGGTGAATTAGGATAGGAAGAAGTGGATGGTGGATTGGGACAAGAGGATGCAAGTGGTGGATTAGGATAAGAAGATGCAGGTGGTGGATTATAGTAAGGGTATTGGGAAGGAGGATTTGGTTGGGAAGATTGGGATGGTGGATTAGGATAGGAAGATGGGGATGGTGGATTAGGACAAGGATGCGGGTGGTGGATTAGGATAAGAAGATGTGGGTGGGGGATTGTAGTAGAGGTATTGGGATAATTGATTAGGACAAAAAGATTGGGATGTCTGATTAGGATAGGTTGACGTAGATGGTGTATTAGGATAGGAAGATGTGGATGTTGGATTAGGATAGGTTGATGTGGATGTAGGATTAAGATAAGAAGGTGTGAATGTTGGATTAGGATAGGTTGATGGGGGTGTAGGATTAAGATAAAAAGGTGTGGATGTTGGATTAGGATGGGCAGACTAGTTTAAGGAAGATTAGGATAGGGGGACATGGATGGGGGGTTGTAATAGGAGTATGGGGATGGTAGATTAGGATGGGAAGATTGGGATGGTAGATTGGGATAAGAGGATGTGGGTTTTGGATATGAGAAAGATGTGGATGAAGGATATGATGAATATCTCGACAAGGAAGATGATGGATATCCCTTCTCAAAGGTAGCATAAGGAGCATTATTAGGCATGGATAAAGACATAATAGGATAGCTTGGAGAGGTAATTGGACTTTGGAAAGTGGTTGGGGAAATCTTACTAGAAATGATAGCATTAAGGGGATCTGTGTCATATTTCTCTTGATCAACCAAACTCTCATTATCATCGTCAATGTAATTAGGATTCCCCTTGACTACTATTATTGGTTGCATTGGTGAAGGATAAGGATTCATGATGTTAGATTAGATGGATAGGGATCGAAAAGATGGGAATGGATGATTAGAAGGAAAGAAAAGGTGATGAAAGGATAAATAGGATGGATTGGAGGAAGATGGAGGAAAGGGTCTTAAGTTTTGTTTTGATATCAGGAGATCTTGGATGTAGATGGACTAAAGCTTAGATTGGGATTTAAGTTAAGCTCATAGTGGGATTAGATTAAAGCTCAGATTAGGATTGGATGAAAGCTCATATTTGGATTGGGTTGAAGCTCAGATTAGCATGTTTGGATGATGCGATGGGATTGATTCTACACTAGGTTCATAGGTTCGATGGGATTGGATTACCATAGGATTATTACGACCCCAAATCTACCTCAAGATGGAAGTAGATTGATTGGGTGATTAGATAGGGATGTGGTTGGACTAGATTGGATAAGGTCGATTGATGAAACGATTGATAAGATCAAATGATGGGTTAGATAGGATGATGAAAGGGATTCCAAACCAAGTTTAGAGATTACCCTAGGTGACTTAGGATGCTGATTGATCAGATCAAAGGATAGACAGATGATTGCAGCACAAAATCCACCTTGAGATTGAAAGTGGATTGATTAGGCCAACGATGATGATTAACTCATGATGGATGACAATCCTAAGCAGATTTGGATGATGACGATTAGATTTAGACACCTAGGTCAATTTAGATAATAACTTATGAAATGAAGTTTAGGGGATTTGGATATGAAAATCAAAGATGATCTAAGGTGTGCTTATATGACTCAGATAATGAATGGATGACATAGATGGATCGAAATATAGATTACAGATGAATGAAAGATGCAAATGACTGGATGAAGGTCAGGTTCGCCTATCTATGGGTCAAGTTCACCTATCTATGGGTCAGGTTTTCCTATTTATGGGTCAGGTTCACCTATTTGTGGGTCAGGGTCACCTATCCACTGGGTCAGGTTCACCTATCTATGGGTCAAGTTCACCTATCTACTGGGCAGGTTTTCCTATCCACTGGGTCAAGTTCGCCTATCTATGGACTAGGTTCGCCTATCTGCTAGGCAGGTTCGCCTATCCATTGGGCAGGTTCACCTATCTACTAGACAAGTTCACCTATCTATTGGGCAAGTTCACCTATCTGCTAAGCAAGTTTTCCTATATGCTTTCAGACCATTGGAATAGGGAAACAGACTCTTGGAACGGGTAGACAGACTCACAAAATGAGGAAATGGACTCTCGGAATGAGGAGACGGATGCTTGAAATGGATGAATGGATACTCAAAATGAGTAAACAGATGCTCGAAAGGGGAAACTAACTCTCAGAACGAGGAGACGGGTGCTCGAAAAGCATGAACAAATGTTCAAAATGGGAGGATGGATGCTCGGAACGAGGAGACAAATGCTCAAAACGAGGAGACAGATGCTCGAAACAAAGAAATGGATGCTCGAAATGAGGAAATAGATGCTCAAAATGAGGGAATGGATGCTTGAAACGAGGAAATGGATGCTCTAAATGGGAGATGAATTCTCAGAATGAGGAGATAGCTGCTCAGAATGGATGAACGAATGCTCAGAATGGATGAACAGATGCTCGAAATGGCTGAACTGAAGGTGAAAATTATTGTTTAGGGGGCAGGTTCACCTAAGTT